>JAVTVY010028297.1:0-100078 GCA_036873755.1 Hanleya hanleyi
CCACAATGCTCTTCTTGTACCATATTTATTAATAATAGTTCTATCATGCAAGATACCTGAACTGATTAACAAACAAAGGTTTCAACAGAGACAGGAAAGTGTTATGAGATACAGGTTTTGTTCAAGGCTTACTGGGTCTGTAATTCATGTACTTTATATGTATTTTCTGTGTGTTAAAATATTGACTGTTCCTATCATGTGTATTGCCTTAGCCCCTGTGACAAAAAAGCAATAAAATATCATATCATATAATAAACGGGCCTCTAGATAAAATTCATCCTAGATTGAGCTCAAACTCAAAGGTGACGGAGGCGGCCTACATTTGAGCGTCAGTCATATTTGCTTGCAAGAACTAACGGGAAATAAATGAATAAAAAACGTTATTTAGGTTAGACAAATAAAGCTTGGTTCGACCCTCACGTTGCGTTATAAAGGGCTTTATCAGGGGGACAGGCTCAATGTCACATCTCTTAAAGATAACCTAATGTCGATGTTTACATTTTGGCTCGCGCTATCAAGATAATCCTTGTAGAAGCCTGGACTTCAAGAAAAGCTTTTATTTCATAAACCCGTATTAGCTATCATTGTTTATCCATTTTATGTGTAAACGTAACCGCATGTTTCTGAAAATTTGATTTCGTGAAGATGGTTTACTCCACATGGAATCATGCCCCGATGGAAAGTGGTAGTTTTCCAATAAATTATAGTTATTGTTATATTTACGTATATATAACAGGTGAATATATGTAATTCTCACAATAAAATGACAACTGTCAACTGGTTGTGGGTAATCCGATTAGGGGGTTGTAAGATCCTAAAACTCAAATATTATTTGTACAGAGCTTTGCCCCGAAAAACCCATCGTACCGGTACTCCATACAGCTAATACACATAACTATTGCAGTTAGCACGATCTATGTAGCTAAGTGAAGGGAACGTGTGCAATGACGATGAGAAAACTAAGCTACGTCGAATCTGGGACGAGTATAGATTTAATATTCGTCCCAGGTCGAATGCTATTCCAGACATATATGTCAAATAATTAGCACGATCTATGTAGCTAAGTGGATTCATATATACATTGTTTCCCCAAGTCGGCACTGAACTCATTAAAACTGTTAGTCGTAAGATTACAGAGTGTGTCGTATAAGGACTAATTGTATGTTCACGTCTTCGCGCGTTGTGCGCCTTTCCTGTCGACATTCGCGTAGAACATGTTATTTTTGTCATCACTGGTTTTTCCACTGGATTTTTTTATCTGTTTTTTTTTTGGTCTACTTATACCATTTCAACCGCTTTAATTCAACAAGTTTCTTACTCTACTGGATTATACAATAACAGCCTTAGTATAAAGAACCAGATTTCCTGTATGGTATAAATGTGTTCACACTTCCTCTGCCTTCTAACAGTGTTGAAACCCTGCATGTGTTTTCATGAACAGATTTATCTTATGTTTACACAGGAAATTTACGTATGAAAGCATGTCACTTGATTGTGCGTATCAATCCCACTCATGATCCTGTATGTTCAGTTCCAAACTTATGCATGCCTCCCCCCCCTCCAACATTTTCTGGCTAGTAATAGGCTCCAGGAATCTTCTAGGGGTACCTTACTGCGAGGCTGATGCTCAAACGAATGTTCCTAGTTTCCAAACCTATGCTTCAGGCAAAATGTGACTCAGTTTTTTAATTCACTTTTAACTGCAACAGGTTTTTAAACCTACAGAAATGTATAGCATTGTAATGTAACTGAGTAAAACACAACAGATGTGTGTACTTTATATTCTGGCTTGACATACGACGTTATGGGCAGCTCATTGTACTCTAGGACTCTAATTAATATGTAAATTTGTTAAATGCCGCTTGCCGGTGTTTGCTTCGCAAGCGTCATCAACACTTTTTTGTGATTTTTTCCTTTGTATATCAGATTTCCTGCAAATCACTTATTGTGTCATTTGCTAAGGTGTGTATTTAACACCACGCCGCTCTGACTATTCACTAGCATACAACTACCTAAACAAAGTACAAACAATTAACCTATGTTTTTGTTTTCTAACCGGGAGCCCTCCGTTCAAATGCCACGGAGGTTTCGAGTTATTGTAGTGTTCTTGTTGTATGTGTATATAGGTGTTTTTCTTCTGCGTCTTTGTTTTGTATATATGTTCATCTTTGAGGAATGGGTGTATTTTATTACCTTATCTTGCATTGTGAAACTGGGTATATTCATTAATTTAAACCTAAAAATCCCCAATGAAGGACTGTGATGAATGTAATGAAGATTTTCCATTCCCCGGCCCAACATGGTTCCCACCGTTCTCAAATGAAAACAATCTCCGGGAAGAATTTGAACTGAACTCCGTCACACATTGCGAAATAAACCTTTCCCTTCCTCGCGAACTCAAATAAAGGGTGGCGGCCTCATTCTATACGTTAAGGATACCATTCAATCTTGCAAAGTTCGTGATGACCTGTCATCCTGTGATGACAATGGCGAATTTGAATCACTGTTTCTCGAAATTGATTTTGATAATACCAAATACATTATTGGTATACTTTATCGACCGCCGTTTAGCTGACATCCTGAAACCATCTGACATTGAAAAGCTTAAGTGCATCCTGATGGGAGATTTTAATATCGACCTCTTCAAAACTGATGTTCATACACCATCAAAAGACTTCCTTGAACTTCTGAAATCCTACTATTTCTTCCCCAAAATAACTAAACCTACCAGAGTTATTAGGGAGCGTTCCCATTTAACGTTCGTGTTTTCATGGTTTAAACCATTTCGTTTAAACCATGCCACGAACGATGGGTGTATCGTTGGTTCGTTTTTTCAAAAAAACCATTGAAAAAACGAACGACGAAAAAACCATTGCGTTCGTTCGATGGTTTTCTATAGAGTTTCCAAGGCTGCTGTGACTTGCTGCAGAAAAAACGATTAAAAGTAGTTCCGCCTGAGTGACGTCACACTAAGACACGCCCACACACTGCTCGAATGATGGTAGCTCAAACGTGTAGGCTGTTAAGCCGTCGATAACAGGCCTACCGGTATATACCCGGCACCGTATTAAACTGACCACGGTGTGTGTGCATTCTGACGAGAATTTATAAATATAATCTATCATGAACTATTCAGTGTTGGATTTTTTCTTTTTCTTCTGCTTCTTTTTGCGACCTTGTCCACGAAATAAGTCAATGTTTGCATTTACTACCCGTTGTGAAAAACTACGAGCGCCATCTGATAATATTATCGCAGAAGTATAGCTAGCGGTATCTCTACATTTGTACAATGAATTTATTAACACCACTGCCCATAATAATTATATATATCGGCCACGAATATGTCTAGCTTTAACTTTACTCTATTATTTTCTAATCCAGAATCGCAGAAAGCCCCTATCGATTGCGTTTTCATGGTAAAAGGATTAGAAAATAACTAAAAATACTCTTCATTGTAGAGTGATTTTATTCACCGGAAATCGCTCTGAACGCTTCCCCGGGGATCTAGACCCCAGGAGCTTCCGGGACCCAGGCGTCCGCTCGACACTCCCCTGAAGTGCTATGATAGCAGTCCCCCCCCCCCCTTGCCTCGTGAGGCCGTACCACTATTCAATTTGCTTTCGACGCCCAGCCAAGACTCACATCTCACATTTTTTCAGGAATAAGACACCAAAAATTTTCAAAGTGAGTACCGTATTTATTTATACCCGGCCGGTTGTTTAGGCCTAAATAAATCTCCGCTTACTGCAGGTCCACAGGGGCTTGTAGCTGGTCGGTTATTAGTTATGATATTAATATTTATATATACTCTCCTCCTAATCTGTATATAGAGTAGAATGAGAGGATATATAAGTATTAATATCATAATTAATAACCGACTAGATATACAAGCCCCTGTGTGCAGGTCCGGAAATAGGGGTGATTCTACTATTCCACGGAAAGTATCTTGAATATGTCGGAAAAGGTTCTTCACCGATGATAACTTGTTGTTGTTGTTGTTGTTGTTGTTGTGGATATGAAGGTATGAATGTGAGCGAAATCTTTTTTACATCGAAAAACTTATAAACGGGAAAGGGGTCGCACTAAATACAGACTGATACAGACCGCATGTTGATTTATGCTTTCCCAGCTGATTGCATCGAGTAAAAACTCTTGGTCAGGCTCATTAAACTTAGTAGTTTGTTTATTATTATCTGTTTGCCAGAAAAGTGGGACAGGCGAATTTTATTTTTATTATTTCTATTTTTAGTTGGGAACAATTAGTCATTGTTAATTCAACTGGCAAAATACACAAATATATTACTGTTCTCCAATTCATTTCCGAAGCATGTGGAATCTTCCCAATATTTATCAATGCTTATCAACTAACTATTAAGTTTAATGGGCCTAATGTACAAAATATCATCGATTACATATTGCATGTATTGTACAGGGGCTTTACCATGTCGGGTAATAAACTCGTTTGGATGAACTGGGATGAGATTACTGGTTGGGCGACCTAACCTCCCCCTCCCCCCCACTCCTCCGTCAACCAACACTGACCCTGATGACCATAAAACCCCGCCCTCACCACATCGGACTTCCATAGACCACACATAACGGTTCCATAGAAAATAATTACTCACCTGACTCGCTTGCCATGCTGGGGGGTAAATTCCTTCCTTGTAAACAAAAAGTCGGTCACAAAAATCGAACGACTACTTATCAGGATTAGCAGGAAAGTACAATGCGACGATAAACGATCATGTGGTAGGATACTGTGATAGATACGACTTGTGCGGCGAAAAACAATTAATTGAGCAGGTTAGAAATAGTATGTCCTTTTATTGCAATATACTCGTGTGTCTCTCTCCACGTGTTCCTTTCATCGTGCGTACAATTTCTACATTTTGTTTGTTTTGAAAGTTTCTTGACGCCATTACGTGTCTGGCAGCAAAGCATTCTTGTGATGTTCGCGGCCACACTTCACACCTGGACACACAACGGTGGTCTCCTCGATACCGTCTACAACTCAAATGTGTTTATTTAACCTTAGATCAACAGAAATTTCGATTCACGGTCTCCGTTACAGTCCGTATATTGCCGTTGTTTTTATTTATTGAATAGCAATTCAGTAAATGATAGAATTTTAGTTACGACAATTCTCAACACTGGGACGTTATTATCAAAATGGCTTCGGTATTATCATGGAGCCTACTATAGTAGGCTCCATGGTCCGGATTAGAGCTTACTACGGTTGAAGAACTTTTGGATATTATATCCCACAGCTTGCTATCAGATGATAAGTGTCACAAAGAATACATTAATTTACAGATAGATAAGATTTATTGCTCAGTTTTGTCCATAGGACTAAAATGCATATACATTAAGACATACATTAAAACAATTATAACATGAGTACATTAAGACACTAAAACAATAGGACATTAAAAGAAACATCATACAAGAAACATAAAAACAATGTGAAAACATCACAGACAATATCAAAGACAACAAAATACATTGAATACATCACTGATGATTTAGCGTTCTCGTGGGTGCCTTGGGTTATATTGTGATGTCAGATTAGGATATACATGGGCTAAGACTGCTGTGGAATAAAACATATATATAAATATTACATGTATTTATTTAAATCTGTTGATCTTTTTGTAATTATAAGCTGCTATTTCTATGTTAAAACAACACGTCTATGATTATCTATTGATACTATCTGTAGATATTCCATTATAATTGCACATTACATACAATTAATCCTTGTAAGAACTTTCTTATTTTAATTTACTTCGGATTCGGAAGTTATTTTTGGAAAATTGTTTCCGGTAACTGTGTATGCTTAGTTCCAACCGACCTTCTGGGGCCTTATAATTCACGCGCCATTCTGAACGTATTTACTTCAAGAATTCAAATAAGACCGCTGTTACATGCAGCACATAAAATATATCACATTTGGTTAAAGTTACGGTAGCATTAAACAAACTTGACCCAAATCTGCACCCTTAAATATATTTAAAAGTATTAATCACAATGAACACACATCAATAAAGATTCGGACATTTGAAAGCTAACACAATGCTGCTTTTAATTATTTGTCATATGTCAAAAAAAATCATTGTTCTTGCTAAAACTTATATTTACAAATTGTTAATCGAGAAAGAAATAAATTTTAAAAATGAAAAAAACGAAGATTCTTTTTGGGATGGGGCGTTGAAGGAATTACGGAGCTTATGAATTACCATGGAAAGATTGATATTCAATAAATGATATCGCGGTGCTTGTGGAATTCGGGGCTGGCGTTTGTTTACTACACGTACATATAGCCATCAATATAATAGACTAGATATAATACAAATTCAGATAACAATGAATAATGCGGTCGAGGATAGCCATCAGAACGAACCGAATAACCATGCAGGGTTTGACGCGAGGGTGTCTACTCAAGTCGTGCATTAATTACTTCTGTCGTCTAATTATGTAGCTGAACTTCAACATCTAGTTACACGTAAAATTAATTTACTGCCTATCCAAACGTCAGAGAATTCTGCTTTGAATTAACGGATTCTTTTCTCCGTGCCCACGGAGATTGTGTTATCAGGCTGGATAATGCGAACATCACGTGATTGTATTATTGCGCCATCGTTTTCCAGCGAGCGATCGAACGATGGCAAACAAAGAAGGAAAAAAACGCAATGGTTTTCTGTAAAACGAACGACTTCGTTCTCTGGCGAACGAACCAATGCGTTGAATGGTTTTTTCAATGGTTTTCCACGAAAATCAAAACGATGGGTGTAGAACGACTTTTTTTTTTTCGGGAATTTAAACGAACGAAGCAAAAACCATAATTGGGAACGCTCCCTAAGTCACACACAGCAACATTAATAGATAACATATTCATAAACCTTCACGAAGATAACTTACTATCTGGTATATTTTTAACCGACATCACTGATCACTTTCCCATTTTGCACATACTAAAATCTTCTCCCATCTGCACACCCTCCAAGAAAACTATATCTTACCGCCGAGTCACTCCTGAACTTAAAGATACCTTTAGACAGGAAATAAATGACACCGCTTGTGACAATGTTATCCAAGAACGCAATGTTGTCAGTGCTTTGGATAATTTCCTCACAAAGTTTGACTCCATATATAACGAGTGTTTTCCGTATGCAAGTTTTGAAGTCTCTTCTAAGCGGATTATCAAACATTAGATCACTTTAATATGGGATTCTTACATCCATTCATTCGCGACTCTATCGCGAATATCTGGCTTCTCGGGACGAAACCTCACATAAACAGCACAGAACTTATAGGAACAAACTGAGCCACAGTATTCGCCTGGCCAAAAAAAATTACTTCGAACAAAAGTTCAATGAATCCAACCAGGATATAAAAAGTACATGGAAAACTCTTAGCCAGCTAATGAATCGCGAGAAAGACACATCCATATCTAAATCGTTTATTGTCGTTGGGAATGAAATCACAGATAGTCAAAGTATAGTAAATAAATTTAATGAGTATTTCAGCACCGTCGCTTCCACCCTAAACTCTAATATCACAAATGAAGCCATTATAATAAAGTAAGTAAACCAGTAAGGCTACTAAAAGCTACTAAATGCCACATGTTATGGACAAATCTTCTTCAATATCGTGAGACTGTCACTTGTAATTGTACTTTTCCAACATCTTGACAGAACTTTAATCTCAAATCTTACAATATTTTTAAATGCAGCTAACCTTGCATTTTACGCTGTACACCTGCAGCTGTTTAACTTGCCAGAGATCAAACAGCCTCACATTCAGATACGCTAGCTCGGTGACTGTGATGACGGAGCAGCTCAAATGGGTAACCCATCTGGTGTTAGTGGATGAGCATAGAGAGTGCCTGATACAGTATGGTGTAACATGGTGTAAACATGGTGAATGCAAGAATGTGTAGGAAGGTCGAGCTTCCATACGTGGTAGTTGGCACACAAGTTTCTTGAACAACCTATTGTGGAACTTTGAAGTACTTCATTCAGAAATTTGTATTTCGCAAAAGTTTTTTTGTCACGCCAGATATTGTTGCTGGTGTGTTTACTTACTGAACTACCACCCCCGACATTTTTAGCTGCCACATCTGGTAGGACATGCAACGTACATTCAGAAGATTGTTATTCACAGAACTTTTTTGAAATACCAGATTTGGTTGTTGCAATGTTAAATAACCTAACTGTATGTTTATTGTAGAGATAGTGATGAAGCTAGGTCGCCTTCCTGGTGAGTTAGGTCCCTTGGAAGCCTTCTCTTTCGAATTAGGATATAGACACTTAATCCAATTCGGAAATAAAAAATGATGTATATTTCGATAATGCAGAGACTTATGACCTGGTATTTACCTTTGTAAAATGATTGCAGGTAGCACATAGCTAGCTTATTGAATGAGGAATACCAGATTCCAGATTATCTTGTCTGGTCATAATAATGCTTTTCAGTGTATTGTTGTGCATCATACGTTTATACTTCTGATGTGTGTATAACTGAATGAATATTGATTACAGGAATTCCCTGACTGTTAATACAATATTACACACAGGTAAGTCAGGTAGATTACTTCTTTGATATATTTACATACATTCATTTGTTTCATTTTGTCTTCAGATCGTGTTTCTTTCTCTGGTCATGGTCCTTGGGTTCTACGCAACAACGTCACAGTGTGAGTATAACAATCTGTCATCTTCGATCCTAACGGGTTGAAGTGTACGGGAGACAGCCCATATTTGAAGGTTGCCTATGTTTATGGCAGTTCTGACACCGGTAACCCCAGCATTGCTCCACTGTTAGTCAACAGTTTGATCATTTATTGCTTGTCTAAATACAGCGAAGGACCGGTGGCGAATACTTCACCTTTGACCAAAAAAATCGAAATCCAACACAGAAGAATTATTTCAGCGTACTAATTTTAATCGGGACAAACTTACTCAAACTATTAACTTTCACTACTAGTATGTCCAGATAGCATTATCGCGTATGACATTCCACGTTCCCGCCTGTGGAATGAAATTAATTATTGATCCATGACCGTTGTCCATCCCAAAATTTATCGGGGTTACCTGTTTACACTGAACAGAGATATACAAACCAAGGTCATCCATCTTCAGTTAGTCTGCACCATAACTAAATGTATGTGTTACGTTTATGACTATAAGATGCGTTCCGGCGGATATTATGTTATGATGTCGAACCATTCTCCTTCCGAAAAACGATAGGTCATGCCCATTGATATCCAAGGCCGAAATCGATCTTGTCCAGTCAAATCTGACAGACACTGGCCAACCACGGTTCATTACCAGGTCTTTGAGTTGTCATTCACACGACATTCTGAATCACTAGGTATGAAATCGAATATTCTCGTAAACAAATATTGATATCTTGAGAGGCAAAGCATATTATGGGAGAAATGGTACGAACTGTTAATGGCTGGACGACTTCTTACTGAATACACAACGTCGATGTGTGGTTTATAGACTCTACTGGCATAGCTCAAAGAACAATATTTGGACCTCTGTTGGTTATCACTTATATTAATGACATTCTGAAAGAGTTGACCTGTAAACTACGCCTTCTGTATATTGTACAGATCAATAAATGGCTTCAATAGATTCCAGATGAAACGGATCAAGTTGTACGTATGTCTCGAAAACGAAACAGAACCTCACGACAGTACCCACTCGGTAACAATATTTCAATATTAAAAGACCTAATCCATGTAACGTACCTCGGAATAGATATCTCTGAAACGCTAACATGCGGTAAGCATTAGAATATAACCATGAAATAAACAAATCATTTTTTTAGGTACACTGTTAAAAGGATATGG
This sequence comes from Hanleya hanleyi, assembly GCA_036873755.1. Classification (NCBI taxonomy): domain Eukaryota; kingdom Metazoa; phylum Mollusca; class Polyplacophora; order Lepidopleurida; family Hanleyidae; genus Hanleya; species Hanleya hanleyi. The sequence continues at coordinate 9,860 of JAVTVY010028297.1, forward strand.
TCAGTTCTACAAAAAAAACCATCAGCCTTTAGCATAATATTTATGGTTCAGACGCGACGGACAATAACGTCAATGGTCAAAGATGAATGGCTGGTGCGACCATTGAGCATGTGGTCAATATGATAATACTAGATGTGGTTGGGTTTCGCCATCAGAATGATAGTCACTTCAACCAATGAAGATATGGTCCGTCATGTCTGAACGAGAAATGCTATGGTCAAATTGATCATACATACTCTGGTCAAGCCGATGTCGACCACCATTGTGATAGTTAAACCAATCACATGTACCAACCACCGACCATAACATCGATGGTCATAGATGGATGGTTAGTGCGACCATTAAGCATGTGGTAGCTATGATAATACTAGATGTGGTTGGTTTTCACCATTGTAATGGCGGTCACCTCAATCAATGAAGGTATGGTCCGTCATGTCTGAACCAGAAATGCTATGGTCAAATTGACCATACATACTCTGGTCAAGCCGATGTCGACCATCATTGTGATGATTATTACTAACCACATGTAACATACTCACATTAACCATATTTAATGTCATGGTTGAAGCCACCAACAAGATTTTGCTTAAAGCATGAAATGATGGCTCAATCTGACCACAAAATTGCTGGTCACATAAAGTTGATCAATCTGACCATATCAAAAACGGTCACACCAATCATTAAAATACTACTGGCTGGATGTTGACCATGACAATCATCAGCCTATACTCGATAGGTTATGTCAGCTCTTAATGGGCACCATAACAACATAAATCCTCATAAATCTGAAAAAAGAATTAAAATAATGGATTTACTAACCAACAAGTTAAGGTATGAGTTTACAAACACAAGATAAAATGAATTAAATAGATGGACTGGGAGGGCAATAATTACATTGCAGTAAATTGTGGTCTTTTGAGTTTAGATAGCTGTATAGTCTGTCAGGTAAATTATTACAGGTCATACGAGGCTTACTTTAGGAGATTCAGAGTGGGATTCATTCCTTGGGGGGTAGGGAAAATCCCATGGCGAAATGGATTTGCCTCACGTGTGTACAATGATGAAAGCTTTCAGAATATATGACGCTATGGGATGGGGTTAGGCTTATTGAAAGATCTGACCTGTAAACTTTGCTTTCATGCTGTTGCAGATCATTTTGTATTGTACAGATCGATTGTCTCTTAAACAGATATGGCGAGAATTGCTTCAGTAGATTTTAGTCGAAAAGGGTCAAGTTGTACTTATGTCGGGAAAATGAAACAGAACCTGACGACAGTACCCACTCGGCAGCAATATTTTAATATTAAAAGACTCATTCTGTGTATAACCTACCTCGGAATAGACAGCTGACATGGGATAAGCATTAGAATATTACCATGAAATAAGCAAATCAGCTGTTAGGTATGTTACCGTGGTTACAGCAGATTTACTATAAGCTTAGTTACCATCTCAGTTTGTTTGTTTGTCCGGTCTGTATTGCCACAGTTTTGGTAGAAATGTCACGAACTGGGGTCACTGTGGAAACTTAAAGCAAAATGGCCATAATTGGCACCTCAAGTTCTTTGGGGCCAGAGAATGTCAAATGACATTAACATTTTCCCAGCATATCTATGGGATGGGGAAAGGGATTTAAAATCAAAACAAAAATCAAAAAGCTTCTATAGCTTCTATAAGTCCAATTCTATTATGAAAAACTTCATGAAAAATTGCAGCGTCTTTCTCACACTTACTTCTAATTATCCTAAAGACAAGAGTTGTATAGTGACAAGACTTGTTTCAAGTGATCTCATTAGGGCCAGATTTGTTGTGAACAAATCTGCAAATTTTGGTTTATTATCAGGCAGGCCAGCACGGTTAACATCTGCAATAATTCGAAGTGACGTGTCCACAAATTTGGCGGACTTCAAAATAAGGGAACCCATGCACAGGCTTGTCCTTATCAGTTTCTATAGCACTTTGCAGTCCTTGTAATTTGAAACCCGGGTGAAGCTTTACCTTAGATAGGCATGAGTCTTTGATATCGTTGTATTCTTGCTGTATTATTGTCAGTGTCATCTGACGTCGACCAATCTCTGATAAAAGCAAGGGAATTTACTTTTCCTGGTGCACCTTGGTCGGTGTTGCCGACATCGTTGAAAACGGTTGACCACTTCTCTTTGCAGGAAACTAGCCTATGTTTATTTATACAGATGAGATGAGTCAGCTGTTGGGAAGTTACGTGGATATATCCTATTTGTGTCGCTTTGTTAATCAATTTCCCGATGGCAACAACAGTTACACTTTAGAAGGAAATTTGATTTTATAATTTATTTGTTTTATTTGATTGTTACTTGTATGAAAGCAGACGTCCCTTTTCTTATTCGAATTGTGAAACGGAATCTCCTAATAAACACCTGCGCTTGACACATGTACATTTCACATAACCGTGACAAATCTTGTAATTATTGCACTGGTTAGCTCGATGTTACTGATACAAGTGTTATAAAAATAAGCATTAAGCACGCCTATGAAAACATTATTTCTATTCCAGTGCACTACACAAATTGATTATCAACAAAGATTATAATGAAAGGTTGAAAACATGTTTTAAACTTTGACAAGCTTTTTGAAAAAAGAACGCGTTCGTTGATATTAGCACGATGACCCCGTCTCGGTTGGCATCGTGCCAATGTCAGTGGACGAGTTTATGTGGTCTCTCAAATGAAGAGCTATCTGTCAGCTTAGCCAGGCTCTGTGGAAAATACTTGGATTTAGGTCTATTTGTGTCGCTTAGTTAATCAATTTCACGATAGTTAACAACAGTTAAACTTGAGAAAGAAATTTCATCTTGTACTTTATTTGTGTGTTTCTTCAATTTTATGAAACAGACGACCCCTTCCTCTCCCGCGTTGTAATCTAAAATCTTTCAATGAACACATGCACTTGACGCATGTACATTTCACACATCCGTGCTAAAACACTCAAATAATTGCACGCTTAGCAAGTTATTATGGACAAGTTTTATAGAATGAAAAATAATTATCTGATGTGAAATAAAATAAAGGGCAGTTTCATGAGTAAAACGGCAAAATACAAAGAACGAAAACGCAACTTTCCAGTCACACCTTCATGACAGCCAATTTGAATTTACCCATGATCCTCGGGTATAAATACAGGCTCTCAATGACTCCAGTACGATATAGGTATGCTATGCGTTCACGGATTATATCACCTTTTTGTCGTTTCGGAGATAGGTGTAGGGGGGAATAATGCTCTCTCACCCGCTCCTCCCGGTCTGGTATGGTAAAACCCCGATCGAACACATATACTCATCCATGAAAGTAAAACAATGCTGAATTGCATTTCCGTATACTATAATGATTCATACAGCGCTGTTTATACAACCATGTGTCCCAATACTCTAACAATGCTTTTATTCTTAACTTCAGCGGGGGAATTACACGATACGTGTAGAACAACATCAGACTGTAACGCTAACTTGCATATGTTCTGTAACAAGGTATCGACAACATCTTGTACAACGGGGATCTGTCGTTGTGGCACAGGTTACACGCATAGCACAAACTACGACAGGTGTGTACCAAGTAAGTAATAATAATAATGATCATAATAGATTTATTTAAACAGACTGGCATTTCACACAAATGAACGGTGATTTCCAAATGGTCCTAAGGTGAATTAAAACATTGAAAGCATTGATTATGATATATACAGATGAAAGCCGTAACAATCTTTAATGTGTATAGGTATGTGTCGACACATTGGAAAGGGCATTTCAAACTTTAAAAAACAATGATTATGGATGAACGAAATAAAAACATATTGACAACCTTTAATGTGCTATACTAATGATCTGCCTGTTCATATATTGAAATTTTATGTGTCCAGATTTTCATGTGTAATTTTCGTGTAAGTATATCACCTCTAGGATTACATGAATACCAGGGTTACGGAATCACGTTTTGGAAGGTATTTTTAAGCTTTAAATAGTGAAAATATTGCTTTGAATTTAGCTATGACTGGCAAATAATAAATATTGTATAAATCTGCCCTAAATATTAGGCATGTTCAGGTTCAGGTAAAATCCCTAAAATTGAGTTGTGGATGTGCAGTCCGATCTATTCAGGATTATTCCCCGAATATTTCTGAGAGTGTATGAAGATAAACGATAACCAGAACCAGCTTGATACAGCATAATCGCTGTTCCAATACGTAGTCGTAGACCATCTGGTTCTGGTCATTGTTTATCTTCATATGTTTACAGAGAACAATAATAATTGTTTTCACCTCAGAATCAACTATTTTGCACGAATGCACTACTTCACGGCCCTATTACACGAGAATCATGAGACAGTGCTTTAGATGGGTAAATGGCCCCAGGCCGGGTGCTATAAGAAGTACCAAAATAAAATACTTCCGCTACAAGAAATTGTTCAATTGGCATGAAGTACAATATTATATTGTATACTGAGAAAAGTTTCAACGCACCGAGTCTCGAGTAACAGGGCCGTGAAGTATACCGGTAGTGCATTCGTGCAAAATAGTTGATTCTGAGGTGAAAACAATTCACATTGTTCTCTTTAAAAAAATGAAGATAAACGAGAACCAGAACCCGATTTTGTCTACGACTACGCACTGTAAAAGCGAGTATGCTGTATCAAGCTGGTTCTGGTTATCTTTTATTTTCATATGTTTATAGAAAGAAATATGATCTGTTTTCGCCTCAAAATTGACGATTTTTCACGAATGCACTACCTCACGACCCTGTTCTTCGAGAATGATGAGACTCAGTGTCTTAAAGCTTTTCTGTGTATACAATATAATATTGTACTTCATGCCAATTGAACAATTTTCTGGTATATGCAATATTTTATTTCTGCATAGCACTTCTACCGCACCTGTTCTGGGGTCATTTACCCATCTAAACATACCTGGTCCGTTGTCTAAGTATCCAATGTAATATTGTACTTCATGCCAATTGAACAATTTTCTGATATATGCAATATTTTATTTCTGCATAGCACTTCTACCGCACCTGTTCTGGGGCCATTTACCCATCTAAACATACCTGGTCCGTTCTCTAAGTATCCACTGTAATATTGTACTTCATGCCAATTGGACAATTTCTTGTGGTGAAAGTATTTTATTTTGGTACTTCTGTATTACACCTGCCCTTGGTCCATATACCCATCTAAAGATACAAGGTCCTTTCTCAATTATAAATCATATATTCGCGCTTATAGTACCCCCTCCGGTTTATTAATATGTACATGCAGGATATGAGACTATAGGAATGAATAGAAATTCTACATGCTAATTTATGGCCTAGGGCAAAATGTGGAGGTCTGAGAACGGTATATCTTATACGACCTTCGTCCAGTCATTAAAGATATCGTGGGTTAGGCGCCTAGCTTTCCAAGGTAGAAAATGGCAATATATAAACTACTGCACATTGTCATCAAACTTGTTCAATTTTGGGGAACAATATCTTACGGAACTTACTAAAAATACGAAAAATCCCTTTTGGAACGATGTCATGTGTTGTAATTTTTTCCTGTATATGGCGAGATTCTGCTGGTGGACGTTTCGTCCCCGAGGCCCGCCCCCTGTACAGACCTTTTGGTCTTTGATATATGTTGGCACTTGTGGGAAGTTGATGCTGGGTCGACATCGGGCCTTACAGACTAGTCTTTTGTGTTAAATGCCGTCATTTACATCTGACGACGAAACAGCTCACCAATCTCCAATGTACGAGTTGTCACAGCGAAACAGCTCACCAATTACCAGTATACGAGTTGTCAGAGCATTTCCATCATAGCTCTCTAGATTTGTATCTAATACCGCTTATGCCGGTGCTAGGGGCCGTGTGGTCATATCATCCAAGTTGCCACATGAACAGGTACAATAAAAGCGTACCTGAGATACAACACATATCACGAATTGTTAGATTCTTGGTATGTGCTTTAGAATAGGTTAACCAGAAGACTATTCTGTGAAGTCATGTGACGCAGTCAGTATGTCGGCACCTCTTCCCACTACCCTTATATGTGTTGTAATTTTTTCCTGTATCTGGCGAGATTCTGCTGGTGGGCGTTTCGTCTCCGATGCCCGCCCCTGTACAGACCTTGGTCTTTGATATATGTTGGCACCTGTGGGAAGTTGATGCTGGGTCGACATCGGGCCTTACAGACTAGTCTTTTGTGTTAAATGCCGTCATTACATCTGACGACGATACAGCTCACCAATCTCCAATGTACGAGTTGTCACAGCGAAACAGCTCACCAATTACCAGTATACGAGTTGTCAGAGCATTTCCATCATAGCTCTCTAGATTTGTATCTAATACCGCTTATGCCGATGCTAGGGGCCGTGTGGTCATAACATCCAAGTTGCCACATGAACAGGTACAATAAAAGCGTACCTGAGATACAACACATATCACGAATTGTTAGATTCTTGGTATGTGCTTTAGAATAGGTTAACCAGAGGACTATTCTGTGAAGTCATGTGACGCAGTCAGTATGTCGGCACCTCTTCCCACTTCCCTTATATGTGTTGTAATTTACAAAATGATACCTATAACAGAACGAGATAATTAATGAACCTCTATTTTACAATTCTATTTTAAATTCTAAAATAAAAATTTGTACAATAACTTGCGCTATTTGAGAGATATTATTAATGATAATGGGCTATTAAAGACAATTGAGAAGATAAAAGATATCATATCAGGGGAACATTCCTCGACTACAATGGATTATTGAGGAGTGTACCAAAAGAATGATTGGACACAATACATTAAAATACTCGCCTAAAATCACTGCTCAACTAACGGTACTGCACAGGAAGGGAAGGGTTGTAGACGTTTTTATGACGTATTAAACACGACTATATTTGAAATGTACGGCTCAAGAAAAGTGGGAAGTATTTTTACAAGCGGGGGACATTGATTGGATCACTGCTTTTAAAGCAAACACGCATTGCTACAGCTATACCAAACTGACTGACTTCCAGTATTGCTTTCTTTAAAGAATTATAGCAACAAAATTATTTCTTCAGAAAATAGGTATTTCGGATAGTGACTTGTGTGAATATTGTATGATGGAATGAGACACAATGGAACATCTGTTTTTCCAGTGCAGTATCGTCAAACTTCTATGGTCAAATTTCCAAAAGTGGCGTCACGAAGAAATGACAAAGGTTAAACTTTTTCTCGGATGGAACAAACAAAAATGTGCAATAAATACTCTAATGACCATAAAAAATATATATTTTTAAAAATAAATCTCTTGGTACCCAACCGCATATCAAAGCTCTTCAAAACATATTTCGTGAACAATATAGAATATAAAATTATGCATGCAAATGGAAGAAATTCGAAACACCTTTCTAGGCAGACCCATAGGGCGGGCATTTTTCCTTTCTGATGCATTTGATGTTCATACAGGAAGGCATTAGTGAAATTATGCTGTTATCAAACAGTATTGATTATTCGGATGAACCACTAGAGTATGTGACTCTTAATTTTATAACCAAAACCTGCATTAATAATTAACATTTGCATTGATTTTTTTTTACTCTTCTCTGTGTTTTCTCTCTACTGTTTCTCTCTAGAAAATCAACATTTGTCCTAGTTTTTCTCGCCAACTCGAGAAATCAGATATGTATTATATATGTAGCTATATAGCTTGATGTGATGTTATCTTCTGTACATTGGATATGTTTAATTATTACTTAAGTTGTATAGTTGTATATTAATATTATATATTGATGATCTATGCGCCCTGGAAACACCTTGCCGAGTGGATGATGGAAGGGGACATTTAAAATCGTGACTGAGAAGCGTTAATAGATGCCCAGTCGTAATATCCATGGCTAAAGCATAATGTGCAGTGAATTTTCTGCGAAAAAGGTTGTTTTTAGCGAAGGGTCAATTTCCTGAAGTTTGTGTTCGTACTCTTCGATCGGCGCGCCAATACATTCCTCATTAAATTAAGAGCAGAAAATGCTCAATATCTAAACTTAACTGAGTTAATTTACCATAGAAATTCTATAGAATCCTCTGAATGCCTTCATTATAATGGTGGGACGTCCTTGTTTCGAGGAAAGAACCAAAAACGAGAAGCGAAATGTTGTGACCCTGTGATCGAACGATTTTAAATATTATTGACATATGGTCAAGTTTCCTAGTACATTTCTTCAGTAAGTGAACGGAGTGTAATTATATCCTATATGTGTATACGCTGTTGTTGCTCAGTCGATCTCAAAGCTCGAGTTTACTCAGCCAATTGGCATGATGGGAAATCATTTCCGTATAACTTTTTTAGATGTCGACCCAACCAAATTTTTAATAACAAAATTGTATGCATAATGAAATTGTGCCGGTGTATAAAAATGGCATGCATGCTCCTTTTTAAAACAACAATTTCATATATTTTCAAAAGCATCAATATTCTTTCCAATATCAGAGGCTTACCTCGGCGAGGCGTGTGATACATTGACTGACACTCACAATGGCGAGTGTGTGAATTCGATAGTGGTTTGTAGAAGCGGCTTCACCAAAGTCAGCAACACATTGTGTGGAGATGCGCACACCAAAGTCTTGGGAGACAGTTGTGATCCGGACACCGACAAGTGCTATCATTACAGAGGTACAGTATGCTGAATCTTATAATCCAACAAAGGTTCTCTACTTGTAGCTTGAATTTCCCACTTTTTCTTACAATGGCATATTTAGAGACAGTTAAATTGGGTATTCCTCTTCTGTGAACGATTAAGGCCGTAGAGCCAAGCTATTTATATTCCCTAGCTTTCGATTTTTGGAAAGATATCCGACCAAATATTCCAAAAACAATAAAATAATATTATATTGATTTACCTGAAAGATAGAAGCGGTCAACAGATTTACATGAGCCGCACAAGATCAATTGATATTCTGTTAATCAAATCCTATCATAATTCAATGTTCGGAGAGTTTAGTACATTGTCGTGTTGTATCCGCAAAGTGATGTCACGATATTGTTGTGACTAAAAGGAAATAGAATGTTCTAGTGAACATATTAATCTGCTAGATGAATATCTCAGTCAAGCTTTATTTGTGACTGTTCATATAAACACCACATAGATGTAATCCGCTTACTTTATATAAGTCCCCTAGCCCCGTGACACGCATCAACGTGTCTCAAACCATATAAGCATGAGTTAAATTCCAATTTTCGTATCCTGATTCCGATTTTTTGTTCCATGGTCCGATTCAACTCACCGCACATGGAAGGGTCACTATATTGATTTAGTTCAGCATGTAACAATAAACAGTTTTTTATGGTGTGCTTGACAATTCATACTATTTTGGCCCCAATATCCAATATGGCATCCAATATGGTCGCCAAATTCCATAACATTTGAAGATTTCCGACAACCTGCATCATATTTTCAAAGTGAATCGTATGAAATTTCACGATTGGAACTCCTTAGTTTATACGACAAATTAATGCGCGTACTGGAGTAACTAAACATTGGATTTGATATGACCAAATAATTCTAGGAACAAGTAGTCATATGGTAAATTCAATTTGGCGTTCATGAAAAGTCTCGAAATATCATTTGTGTGTTTTCTCTAAGAGATACGTACTTTAAATAAGGAAAATTTTCCCCAAATTATGAAGAGAAACGTGAAGAGATATGTCAGTATATTTACTGAATATGTATATTATTCATTGAGTGCAGGTTCATAATCATGCAGATAGGCTTGGGCCAAGTCTAACATGATAAGTTACGGTGTATTGAAACCTGATTTCATGTTTATTCGTAATAATTAAGTGGCCTTGAATTTAAGAAAAACCTGATCAATCCGAGTGACACAAAACCTCACATTATCGCGATTTTGAATGTAACTATGCTCCCTGCCGAGGATTATGCATATAAATTAAAAATGGGCCTAAGATAATCAGCAATAGTGCTCTGACAAATGTCTGCTTCGAGCTAAAAATAATCACTAGAATTGGATCAATAACATTTTAAAGCTGATGACTACATATGTCCGTCACCTCATTTCATAATTATTTTCACCCAGGATCATGCAAACATCGTCCTAGGTCTAAAAGTAGATAAATGATTCATAGGCGTAAAAAAGTTTGGTTTGGGAAATTGTTACTGTCAGATAAATATAATGCCTTGAAAGTGAGGAACATGAAAATATGAGTTTCTTGTGAACCTACATGGTCGCTTTTGTTGAATTAAACAATAATATTCTCAGCTGAATATGATACAATAGAATGGAAAAGAGCAATACCATAAACTATGATGCAAATCTGCTCAATTTGATAGTCTGTACTCTTACTTTGAAATAATGCCTTATACGAGCAACACAAAACATTTGAGTCACTCATTAATGACCGTCATTAGTTCACCATCATATGCATCATTGAACTGACGTCTAAGTCAATACATTAAAATGCAAACAGATTCAAAATGGGCGTAACAACTGATATTTGTCGACGACTGATGCAAATGGCCGGACTACAGTGATTGCATTTATAATATGCTGGAGAATGTGTTAGGGGATGACATGTAACTTCGTTTTTCCGGAATGAAAACATATACTACACAATATATTCAATTACAACACATATAAGGGAAGTGGGAAGAGGTGCCGACATACTGACTGCGTCATATGACTTCACAGAATAGTCTTCTGGTAAACCTATTCTAAAGCACATACCAAGAATCTAACAATTCGTGATATGTGTTGTATCTCAGGTACGCTTTTATTGTACCTGTTCATGTGGCAACATGGATGATATGACCACACGGCCCCTAGCACCGGCATAAGCGGTATTAGATACAAATCTAGAGAGCTATGATGGAAATGCTCTGACAACTCGTATAATGGTAATTGGTGAACTGTTTCGCTATGACAACTCGTACATTGGCGATTGGTGAGCTGTATCGTCGTCAGATGTAAATGACGGCAATTAACACAAAAGACTAGTCTGTAAGGCCCGATGTCGACCCAGTATCAACTTCCCACAAATGCCAACATATATCAAAGACCAAAAGGTCTGTACAGGGGGCGGGCCTCGGGGACGAAACGTCCGCCAGCAGAATCTCGCCATATACAGGTAAAAATTACAACACATATAAGGGAAGTGGGAAGAGGTGCCGACATACTGACTGCGTCACATGACTTCACAGAATAGTCCTCTGGTTACCCTATTCTAAAGCACATACCAAGAATCTAACAATTCGTGATATGTGTTGTATCTCAGGTACGCTTTTATTGTACCTGTTCATGTGGCAACTTGGATGATATGACCACACGGCCCCTAGCACCGGCATAAGCGGTATTAGATGCAAATCTAGAGAGCTATGATGGAAATGCTCTGACAACTCGTATACTGGTAATTAGTGAGCTGTTTCGCTGTGACAACTCGTACATTGGCGATTGGTGAGCTGTATCGTCGTCAGATGTAAATGACGGCAATTAACACAAAAGACTAGTCTGTAAGGCCCGATGTCGACCCAGCATCAACTTCCCACAAATGCCAACATATATCAAAGACCAAAAGGTCTGTACAGGGGGCGGGCCTCGGGGACGAAACGTCCACCAGCAGAATCTCGCCATATACAGGTAAAATTACAACACATATAAGGGAAGTGGGAAGAGGTGCCGACATACTGACTGCGTCATATGACTTCACAGAATAGTCTTCTGGTAAACCTATTCTAAAGCACATACCAAGAATCTAGCAATTCGTGATATGTGTTGTATCTCAGGTACGCTTTTATTGTACGTGTTCATGTGGCAACATGGATGATATGACCACACGGCCCCTAGCACCGGCATAAGCGGTATTAGATACAAATCTAGAGAGCTATGATGGAAATGCTCTGACAACTCGTATACTGGTAATTGGTGAGCTGTTTCGCTGTGACAACTCGGGCGATTGGTGAGCTGTATCGTCGTCAGATGTAAATGACGGCAATTAACACAAAAGACTAGTCTGTAAGGCCCGATGTCGACCCAGCATCAACTTCCCACAAATGCCAACATATATCAAAGACCAAAAGGTCTGTACAGGGGGCGGGCCTCGGGGACGAAACGTCCGCCAGCAGAATCTCGCCATATACAGGTAAAAATTACAACACATATAAGGGAAGTGGGAAGAGGTGCCGACATACTGACTGCGTCACATGACTTCACAGAATAGTCTTCTGGTAACCTATTCTAAAGCACATACCAAGAATCTAACGATTCGTGATATGTGTTGTATCTCAGGTACGCTTTTATTGTACCTGTTCATGTGGCAACATGGATGATATGACCACACGGCCCCTAGCACCGGCATAAGCGGTATTAGATACAAATCTAGAGAGCTATGATGGAAATGCTCTGACAACTCGTATACTGGTAATTAGTGAGCTGTTTCGCTGTGACAACTCGTACATTGGCGATTGGTGAGCTGTATCGTCGTCAGATGTAAATGACGGCAATTAACACAAAAAGACTAGTCTGTAAGGCCCGATGTCGACCCAGCATCAACTTCCCACAAATGCCAACATATATCAAAGACCAAAAGGTCTGTACAGGGGGCGGGCCTCGGGGACGAAACGTCCACAAGCAGAATATCGCCATATACAGGTAAAAATTACAACACATATAAGGGAAGTGGGAAGAGGTGCCGACATACTGACTGCGTCATATGACTTCACAGAATAGTCTTCTGGTAAACCTATTCTAAAGCACATACCAAGAATCTAACAATTCGTGATATGTGTTGTATCTCAGGGACGCTTTTATTGTACGTGTTCATGTGGCAACATGGATGATATGACCGGCCCCTAGCACCGGCATAAGCGGTATTAGATACAAATCTAGAGAGCTATGATGGAAATGCTCTGACAACTCGTATACTGATAATTGGTGAGCTGTTTCGCTGTGACAACTCGTACATTGGCGATTGGTGAGCTGTATCGTCGTCAGATGTAAATGACGGCAACTAACACAAAAGACTAGTCTGTAAGGCCCGATGTCGACCCAGCATCAACTTCCCACAAATGCCAACATATATCAAAGACCAAAAGGTCTGTACAGGGGGCAGGCCTCGGGGACGAAACGTCCACCAGCAGAATCTCGCCATATACAGGTAAAAATTACAACACATATAAGGGAAGTGGGAAGAGGTGCCGACATACTGACTGCGTCATATGACTTCACAGAATAGTCTTCTGGTAAACCTATTCTAAAGCACATACCAAAAAATGGGATCGCACTCGTAAAAGCCAGACCACATCGCAAAAAATGATATGTTTACATAGGAGAATTCCTTTACGTGTGACGGTAATAAAGCCTTTTTTCAATCCAAAACTTGCCAAATAATTTTTTTCTTGAAGATTACACACTGAAAAATCCCCTATACAGGGTGTATCAAAAAAAACGGAGTCCTAGTACGATGACATATTTTTCATTGAGCAAAGGAGAAATCTATTTTTTTTGTTGATTTGTCATTAAGACCGACCCTTTGGGACTGACCAGCTGAACAATTCAATGATCTGTGATCAAGCATGTTAGAACAATAGCTATTCTTCAATTATGAGTGAAATGTGACTTGCGCCAGATTTGGTTTACATCATTCGTCTGCCCTGAAATACGGTGTACAAATGAAATGTTTTTTATCCACTCTGAATTCATTGACATTTTGAAAACAAAACGGTGTACAATTAAGATGTCTTTTAACTCTGAATTTAACAAAAAGGTGTACAATTCAAATGTCTTTTTAACAGACAATTGAATCTCAATCTTCAACGTGTCCTCCATTTCTCTGGATGCAGGTACGCGCACGTTCATTCATTGCCGCCACGGCCCGTCTGATAAGTGCCTGGTTCTGCCTCAGGTTGTCAACTTCTGTTATGATGCGCTGTTCCAGGTCATTGAGATCTGCTGGAGGCGTGATGTACACCCTGGACTTTAGGTAACAGTTAAAATACATTTTAATTGTACACCGTTTTGTTTTCAAAATGTCAATGAATTCAGAGTGGATAAAAAACATTTCATTTGTACACCGTATTTCTTTTCTTTCAAGGGCAGACGAATGATGTAAACCAATTCTGGCGCAAGTCACATTTCACTCATAATTGAAGAATAGCTATTGTTCTAACATGCTTGATCACAGATCATTGAATTGTTCAGCTGGTCAGTCCCAAAGGGTCGATCTTGATGACAAATCAACAAAAAAAATAGATTTCTCCTTTGCTCAATGAAAAATATGTCATCGTACTAGGACTCCGGTTTTTTTGATACACCCTGTACAACTGAAAAAACTGAGATGTTCAGTTGCATAAAAATGGAGATATGATTGGTCAACATGTGCTCCCGATTTATTTTGGTATTATGGAGCATTTTCAATGGAAGATTTTCTCTGTAGCAAAAATATGACTTTTTTTTTGCGTGTGACGGTAATAAAGACTTTTTTCACTCCAAAACTTGCCAAATAATTTTTTTCTTGAAGATTACACACTGAAAAATCCCCTATGCAACTGAAAAAACTGATATATTCAGTTGCATAAAAATGGAGATATTATTGGTCAACATGTGCTCCCGATTTATTTTGGTATTATGGAACATTTTCAATGAAAGATTTTCTCTGTAGCAAAAATATGACACTTCAAACCAAAATCATTCGTGGTTCTTTCCAATAAACAAACTTCCAAATATATTGTGACAAAATTATTTTGCTTCGAGTTGTCATATTTTTGATTTAAGAGAAAATCCTCACAAAATACCATATCGGGCCAGGGAGCACATTTTGATCAATAATATATATCTCCAATCCTGCAGTCGCGTGAATATGTGTTCAGAACAATTTCGAACTGTTTGTTGTTTCTTCCTTCTTGTCGTCATCTGTTTTTCCCTTACACCCATACCCGTCCTTTTCAGAATCAATTGAAGCCGGAGTAGCAATTTGCAGCGGGGGTGTCTGTCAGTGCCCGAAGAATGAAGTGAAGAGTGGTACATATTGCAAACCAAGTAAGTAAAAACAATAAATAAAATGCCCAAAAGCATCAAAATAGTTCAAAGTGTTTGCATATAGTAGTATAACTCGCTATACTGTCGACTACCAGGTAAACATTCGATATTCTCAGCAGAAGCAAAAGCTATATTGTTGGCTTTGGAAGGTATTGGGTCCACTAAAAGAAGAAAAAAAATGTCATATTCTCAGATTCACTGTCATTCTTCCAAGCGATTAAAAGTGGAACTTCGACTCATCCCACTATCTTGAATATTCTACAATTACATGACTGTAGATTTGATCAACAGATTGATATTGTGTTTTGTTGGTTGCCTAATCGCGTTGGTATCAAAGGTAATACCGAGGCTGATAGAATGGCTAAGACAGCCCTAGATGATGAGGCTGATCCTGTCGGAATCCCATATAGCGATTTTAGACCCTCTATCTGTACTTATGTGAGACGGCTGCTTCAATCTTTATGGGATGCTGTGAATAATAACAAACTGCATGTGTTCAAATAAACTGTAGGCTATACTCATCTGAACAGCCAGAGGGGTTTCGATCAAACCATGGTCAGGCGATGTGAAATCGGCCATACACGATTAACTAACGAACATTTACTAAAAAGGTGTATTCCATGATACGAAGATCTCACAGTGATACTAGGGTTCTGGAGCTTTGCTAGATTACTGTGCCACTCGAATCCGAAATTTAGCTCAGAAAATCGAAGAGCATTTAAAATCCCATAAAATAGCTAGTTTTTCCAACAGAGATCCCCCTATTTTATGCTCGATATTCCCTAATTTCCAAATATTTGACCTATCCGAAGGAGGACCTTCAGATGGGAATAGCTGGTCGCCATAAACGGTTGTCTAGCTGTTACTACACACAAACTCAGATAGTAAGTCGTTTGATTATTGACATTTGGTCCCAAAAACAGTTTTTCCGTCTGCGAATGTGCACTTCAAAATATGGTTACACTTATGCAAATACACATGCAGTATTGCTTATCTGCAAACGTCTTATAAACACGTTTCTCACTAACACAAACCTGTTCGTATCCAAGCAATTTCCACCTAATATTCGTAAATTTTTATAACCTAGAATGGCAGTATATATAAGAGATATATTCTTCATGAAGTAACCAATAGTTTATCTTCTGGAATTAATTATCGCTAAAATTTTTTTTGAAAAACAGGCCATCCGCGAGGGCACCCGGATTTACCTCCCTTGATATTGTCTTCCTCCTCGTACTGAAGAAACTTTACATAGTCTTACAGATTTTTTAATCTAAAAAGAAAATTTCCAAACTTTACAATTAAAATCAGCAGGGGAAATCCCCCATCTTGCATTGTTCTGGGGAATCACACTAGCCAAAAAGACGAAACTACAGAGTGGCAAGAGGACCTCACATAGAGATATCCTGACTGCATTCGACCAAATACATTACAAGAATGACGAGTTGATCCTCTGTATATATAGTGATACTTCTGTATCCCAGTCAAGTTTGCTTTTCATCTGTTCACGTGAATAGAGTACACCTTGAATATAGAGTACACCTTAATTGACGTGACAAAACAGCTCCCAAACCTGAAGTGACATAACGTGTTCTGATCCCCCGTGTCCTCATTGGCAACTTCATATATCAATAAAAATGGAAGTGCCTCTGAAATTAGAAATTTAATCGTCCTGGGCTGACTTTTCCTTCTACTTATAGGGATGATTGGATCACTCACATTAATACTAATTTAGTGTAACTGATCACTTTTTTCCAGTAAAATCTAAAGCAGTTTTACTAGCTGACTTACAGCTTAAATACAGCCATGGGCTCCTGTATTTTCTTGTTTCATCTGGGGATAACACACAACAAGTATTCTTCGAACTCCCCACTCCCCTCTTTCAGATTTGTGATCTTGTTATTTGACTGGTTGACCCATTTAATGGTCAAGCGGATACTTATAACAATATTATAGATGATTCTGTCATACTCATCATGTTCATTAGTTATTGCCAACAACTACTAGTACATTGATCCAACACTTCCCAAACTGGGTATTAGCATGTCCTCAATGGAAACTTCAGTTAACAGATGTCGCCAATGCCAGATATAAGATCTCCGGGTTAATCAGCGAAGGTATGTTTTAAAATACCTGAATTTTTCTCCATAAAACACAGCCATGTTTGACATATTTAGCAGCTAGGCAGCCGTGAACCATGGCATAATAACCATAGCCGACAGAAATGGAGATCCGCCCAAGCCAATGTCCTTTTGAACAGAATTTCTCTTGCCATAAGTATTAGTAGTCGAAGCGTCACAAGATGCGCGAAACAAAACGTATATAAAATACTTTTAGAAGAAAATACACAGCAAATATATATCCTATATGTTTGTAAATAAATACTATCTTATATTTGTTATATCAGAAGAACTAGGAGATACGTGCACTAACAACAATGAATGTAACGGAGCATCTTGCATTTCGGGAACCTGCACATGTGGAAATAGACTAATCGAACACGAGCGTATGTGTTATCCCGACAGTAAGTACTTCTTTATATTCTCCTCGGGTCTAGCTTCTGATTCTTCTTACTGTTTGTGTGCGGGCGGCATCTTTCAACGTCTAGCCAAACCTACCACGGAAGACTATCTAGACTTCATCCACTCGCCGCAAAACTTGTCTTATAAATAATTGCACAGGTGTGAGGGGGCAACTTAAATGACATAACGGCATCCAGATCCCTCTAGACTATGATATTATGCTGTCTAACCCTCTTTTTATCTTCAAAGTGCGAACAGTTTCATTACATATTTTAATAGTACAAGATCAATCCATTCTTCACATGAAGGGTCCAGCTTATTTGGGTATGATGCTATTTAGCTGAAAATTTTTCAAGTTAACTAATCTACAGACTGTGAAACACGTACGGGGTTGGTATAAAAGTTTTG
This sequence comes from Hanleya hanleyi, assembly GCA_036873755.1. Taxonomy (NCBI): domain Eukaryota; kingdom Metazoa; phylum Mollusca; class Polyplacophora; order Lepidopleurida; family Hanleyidae; genus Hanleya; species Hanleya hanleyi. The sequence continues at coordinate 27,815 of JAVTVY010028297.1, forward strand.
ACTCATTTGAAAATAAGCATGGTGAGTATTCTGATATTTTTTATCATGTATGCGATGGCTTAAGAGAAGCCGATGGCAACCAGTTGGCGCCGCCTATGCACGAATTGGCACGAATAACAAGCTGAATAACAGAGACTGAGGCAAGGTACCCACATCAAATTTTTAAACAACACCTCAGGTTTTCAAAAGTTATTGTCTGGAAATGCAATTTCAACTTGGCCCCCAGGTGGCGCCACGAGGGGACTAACGACCCGAAAAACAATCCCAAGCAAGATTTTGAGGCAATCGACCAACTTACTAACTTTGAAAAAAATCTGTTTGCTTTTGCAGGAGTTTATTATCATGAAATGCAGTTTTAATTTCGCCCGCAGGTGGAGTCACCTTTTGGTGGGTAGACACAAAAAGCAATAACATTATCTTGTTACCGGAAGCACTTGGATATGGCATTAAGATATTCGTAAAATAATATATCTATGTCAGTGGTTTTAAAATCTGCAAGACTGTCTCTGTGAAATTCATTTGTGGGAAAATTGTATATTCATGTACATGTTCTTGGTCCTAAAATCACCATACTGTACATGACTGAATGGCATGGCTGTAAACCAGGCACTGATTGTACTTCAGATGCAAATGGCTTCACAATAGGCCAATAGGCAGACAATGTTTTGACCCCCAACAGTGGGCTTTCTGAGTCATAGCTGTGAACCAATTACTGATGTGCTATCTATGTAAATGAGAATATGGAAATTGGTACCCAACCAGAGACAACCACTTTCCCTTAGGTTCAGATGAAAAATTTGCATATTCGGGAAATTGTAGAAAAAATACAAGTATCCAGTTTCTGATAGATTTGAAAAACAATAGATGTCTTCCCCAAGATAGGAGCAATATGCACAACAAATTTGAAGTTGATTGACGGAATAGATTGAACAATAGGATAATTTGCATATAAGGAAAATTGTAGATAAAAATCGGACAGCGCTGCAAAAACAATATGTGTCTTCTCCTAGACAGGAGCAATATGCACCACAATACAAAGATGATTGACAAAGTCATTCAAAATTCATCCGACTGAAAAGAAAAGTGGAGAAAAAAAGAAACGGAAGAACGAAGAAACTGACAAAAACATAATGCACCCCTTGGCGTGGTGGGTGTCCTGTTCATAATTTATCATGTATGCGGTGGCTTAGGTGAAGCCTGTATCAGTATTATTGGTGACAGTATTTCTAATAGCCAAAACATGGGCTAAAAAGTATGAAATATACGACAAAATGTGATTATTTGAAAAAATTACCTTGGATTGAGTTTAAGGAATTTGACTTTGAGATATTCGTCACTCTTTTATATTATAAGGTGATTATACATTGCTTAAAATACATTTACAGGTAAATTTGCTTTAAAATATTTAGTTTGATGCAAAATTTCTCAGTATTCACTTTTTGGTTCAATGTGGTGACAAAAGAATCCGATGTTACGTCTACTGCGAATATTTTCGTGCATCTCCGAAATGAGGATTTGAATGAAAGTGAATAGAAAAAGGAAAAAGTGTGAACGAATTTTATAATTAGATACAGTGTTCTCCAGATTTGATGGCAATCAGGCCTCAACGAAGGAACGCTGGCAGACTCGGCGAAATCAGGGTTATTGTGCTGCACGGCTGACCATGCTGGCATCCTACTATCTGAAAGAGAAGCCTAATGACTTCCAATGTGCATTAGGTTTACCAATGTTAGCATTGCCCTCAAATCCTACTGAGGTATTTTGAAGAAAATGGTATTTTAACTTCTTAAAAGTTGTATGCTTTTTATATGAAAATACAGGCATTTTTCAAGGAATTCCTGTATAATCTCATAATATGAGGGTTTGGTAGACCACACACAATTCCAGATTATTGAGAAAATAATCCTGGTGAAGTCATACTTTTAACCTACAATTGGAATGTTGGTGTTATATCTTACCTAAAATCGTATAATATAGAAGTACGACGGCAGTTTATTTTTTATATGCAGATCTGAAACAGTCCGAGTTTATACGAGTTTCATTCTCAGTGGGTGCAGATTAACTTGGATACAGTATAAGTCGTGATTAAAAGCATCAGATAAGACAGACCCTTATCATAATATTGTCGTGATAAAAACTGTGAATCAGAAGTTATATCAGTTAAGCCTATTCGTTATTTTCTTTGTAGTTACTACATTTGATAGAACGCTGGGAGAAAGATGTAATTACACGAGCAATTGCGCTGCTTCACTTTCGTGCTATGCATGCCTTGAAAATCGACGGTCCGAAATCTGTGTGGCTTTTGGTAAGTGCCAGATGGTTTTTTATGCATTTGTAGCTTTTCGGATATAGTGCACGATTTGAGAACAACATAAAATGGCAGCTTCCCTGTAACTCCATTTTGGTTACATCATTTGAAAATGTACAAGAAAATCGTGCAATGTACATCTAATTATTGTCACGAAACAATCTGCACGCACCTGAAATGGTCCAGAAGTGTCTATAATTTTAGATGAAGTGCACGATGTGTGGATAATATGAAATAACTCCAAGATGTCGCTTTGGATTGGGTATAATGTACATACACTTATAGTTGTCGCCATCTTGAATTTTTATTTCCTGACATTAAATGAGAACGACTCAACAGGTTCTGTTTTTTTTGTATGAGGATACTGTGCCACGAGATATCGCCTTGGCTTGGATTTTGCCCAAGTTAGAACGACCTAACAGACTCTTTTTTTAATTTGGTGCGTGAATACTTTGTCACAAGATGTAATTTCGGATTCTATTCAGTCAGATTCGCGCCACCTTAGAGCAATCTTGCAATTTTGTTCTCGGTCAATAAAGTCACAGCGACTCAACATACTCTTTTGAAAATTGGTTTTAAATACCCTGCCACAAAATGACGCCTAGGAATGTGTTTCGTCCACAGCTGTTCATAGTTGGCTTCATATATGGCAGCCAAAATTTGTTTCAAGACAAAATTAGAAGACTGCTTTCAAATTTGCCGTGTGGATGCATGAACCTGGTCACAAGATTTCGCTTTGGATTATGTTTCGTCTTCGATCGACTCTTTTCGAAATCGGCAAACAAGATGCTTTAGATTGTATTTTTTCATCCAAATGCGTCTATAAGTCCACCTTAATATACAGCATTATAAGCGCACGATTCAACAGATTGTTTTGAAATTTGGTTCTGCTTTACATGAATGAAAAACGGCTTTGGTGCTTCACGAAAATTAACTTTCATTTTGACGTATTTGTTTTCGTATATATAAAGTAATTTAATCACAGGAAATAGGCCCGCTAATATAGTATGATCTTCCTATTTCCTCACAGATTACGCCTGTCCGACTACTTCCTGTATTTCGGAGTTTCGGAGTCTTGGAAGAGTTTCAGATGGTGCAAACGCTTGCAGGTAGGTACTGATGCTATATAGAGGAGACATTTCCTTGGCAAAACTGAACCAATGCCAAAACAAAAACCTGTTCGGTTATCATTCTGCACGCAGCTGTTGTCAAAACTGAGCCTCGCGCCGCTCTGGATCTATACTGTTCTCAAAGAATATGTATCCACCTAGCCAATAAACTTAATATCAGAGCGCTACGCCGATCGTTTGTTCACCTACAATTGGTGACCAGGTCATTTTATCGCAATTGGTTGCCTTCGCGGCTGCCATCTTAAAATAACCCATGATGCTTTATGTGAAGGAGTATGCAATATATAAAAAATGAATCCAGAATGATTAACTATGACGCAGTAAATGTCTCATTTTGAGAAATGTGTATGTTAATATGATTGAGATTGAAACTGTCCCCAAGTAAATTAAAACCAGGTCTAAAGTATTGGTGAATTAAATTGTATGCTTCTCGAGACGGAATATATAAATAGCGTCAGAGTGAGCTCCAAATGATTACCTATATATTGTGGAACAGATGCATTGTGACAAATATAATGCCTCAAAATTATGCACAACTGTTTTGAAAAACAGGCAATTTTGACCCCAGTGGGTCGCTATTTTTGAATTACTCCATGATGTTAAGAACATTAGAATGAGCCCCAAATGATCATCTATTTAGCTGGGGAGAGGTTAACAAGAGGAGTTGAATTGTAGTGATATAGTATATATGACTTTTTATTTAGGCGTTTGTGTGTGGAGGAGCAATTATGACCTCAAACATCACAAATTCGATTTGCGAAGGTGGCCAACGAGGATTTTCATATTGTGGAATGTCCTAAGGTTCCCACCTAGATGCCAGCTTTATCAAAATTCACTTCTTCAGAATTTCTCACTGACTCGGGGTTTGGATGATGTAGAGATAGTAATCGTAATAACAGAGAAATCGCATTAGCATACGAAATGTCCATTTAATTCTAGTTCGCCAGTACCCACACTGACACAGGAATAAAATGTAAGTCACCAACAATCATATTTACAAACCTCCTGTAATCAGATATTGAATTATCAAAGCGCGTATTTCTGTCGAGACTTTATGGAGAAACTATTTGGCAAAGGAACACCTATTGAGGGATATATCACAATCGACAGATTAGAATACGAGTTGCTGTAGGGTTTAAAGACCTTCGTGTTAGTGAGGCCCGGGGGGGGGGGTTCAGAGCTGCAATTTCGCGACGAGTGCAAACGAGGAAATTAGGAGCTGAAACTTTCTGACCATTGTGCATGTACCGATACAAACAAATTTTATTTATCTTAAATTTATCTAATATTCCCACAATATCGGTTACGGACAAACAAGAACCGATGGAATATCTAGGACATCTTACCCATGCATTGTTGGTGCATGATGAAAAGTGTTCATCCCAATGACGGCGAATAACTATAGCTATATATATGTTGGTTATTTGGAAAAAAATGGCACCTCCATCTTTTATTATTATACCAGTGCCAGAAATGCGTATGAGAAATGCCTTATCAAGGACGGATGTCCCCAGAGTGCGGCCAGAACAACGGCAGATATTGCTTGTGACAGATGTGGAAACTGTAGCGTGACAGGTGACGGGACAGGTAGCGCGACAGGTATGTATAAGCTAAACCTGTGCTCTCTGCGATGATTTCAGAAGGCATTCCACAACTTAGTCAATAATTCTCTCAAGCTTTCTCCTCTCACACCCTGAATCTCCCTGTAATTGCTGCAGGCTGGTTTTGTGATACAGTATAATGAAAATACTATCACTGCTTTTGAACTCGACTAGACGACGTTATACAATTCCCTTCTACTGCCACTGTCAGAGATTACAGAAACTATATTATATGTCGTGTTGTGTGAGGGGCTATGAACTGCATCTATATTCTAGAATTTTGATGCGCTTCTAGAAATAAGAAAAGTTTTCTTGTACTTTCAGAAGACATAAGTGGTATAATATTTCTACTATCGTAGATAATTACCCCAAATTTGCTTGTGATGATAGGTTACATATTGATCTGTATTTACTTTCAAATTAATTGTTTGAATTCTTCAACATATCTTGGAAATTAAAATGTCCTTCCCTTCTTTTAGGAAAAAAAATCAGTTCATGGGGTAAACACATTTTTATCATAAATGTTTTGGATTTTATTTTAAGAACAAATACATTACCCCATGGTCAGATTTTTATGTCACAGAAAAGGACATTTTTACGCCCTAAAATATTTCAAAGAAATCAGAACTGATTGTACGTTGAATATTGAAGGTAAATATGGAATCTATCAGGACAAGCAAATTAGGGGTAATTATTTTGGTATTAAGAAATATTCGTTTGATGGACAAGAAAATATTTCTTATTTCTTGAAACGCAACAAAATTTTACAATATAGAAGATTTGTCTTGTTTTTAGAAAACTATTTTTGGCTGTCTAACGTGTTTCAACAGGGAAAAGGTTTGGATATCATGAAATAAAACAAATCATATTGTAGGACAAGACATTGTGATATTTCTATCGACAAATCCGTATCATTAACTGTACTTCTTTTTCCTAATATATTTCCGAATGGTTTTCTGGATTATTATACCCCCCGAACACGTACCCCGAACACGTAGTGTAGGGGGGCGGGGGTATACTGGTTTCAGCTTGTCCGTCTGACCGTACATCCGTAGCATTTCGTTTTCGGAGCATAACTTAACAACGGCTATTTGGATTCCTCTCAGATTTGGTATGCATTTACCATACCATGAGATCTCGCTGGCAATTGCGTTTGGCGCATGAGCGTCTAAAGGTGGTGCCACCTAGGATCAACACTTTTTCTTGTCGGTCCGTAACATTTCGTTTCCGGAGCATAACTTGACAACCGCTACTTGGATTCCTCTCAAATTTGGTATGCAGCTACCATCCCCTGGGAACTCGCTTGGGATTGAGTTTGGCGCATGTGCGTCTACAGGTGGCGCAATCTAGGGTCAAAACTTTCTCTTGTCGATCCGTAACATTTCGTTTCTGGAGCATAACTTGACAACCGCTGATTAGATTCTTCTCAAATTTTGTATGTAGCTTTCATACTGTGACAAAAATAGATAGTTCTGATTTGTCATCATTGAGTGAACAGCTGACTTTATATAAATGACTTTTTACGCGAGGAATACAGATCTGACAGTGAAGTAAACAAATGCCATCCTCTGGACCCTCCTGTATTCCCGCATTTCACAATCCTATTTGTTTACGTTTTTATCGTCTGCTTCTGCCGGCAAAATTCTATTGAAGTGGAAGGTTTTTGGCGGACCCCTCCTGTGTTCAATTGTAAGTTTATACTTGAAATAATTTTTCTTGTGTAAAATCTCGTCAGGATATGAAAGTACGCATATTATATTATATTGTCCTGAAGTATAAAGTTTCAGAGTATAGTAGTTGTCGATATATTGATTTTTAAAATTATATTGGCCCTGCTAGATTTTACGATCGCCAATGAGCCGCCATCTTGGTTTTTACGAACATTTGACAATTGATGATTTTTGAGGATAAGTTGAGAATTTGAAATAACATGTCAGACGGACTTGACAAACTACAGCTAAAATATATTAAGATAAATAAATACGAACCTACCTAGTAGCGGCGTCTCCATTGAGTAAGCTCGAACGTTACCAAGAACAGATGAAATTAACAGAAGAAGTTAACAGACGAAGTTAACAGAAGAAGTTAACAGATGAAGTTAATGAACGAAGTTAACGAAGTTAACGAAGTTACAGACCTGGTAAACAGCGAGAAGTAAACAGACAAGCTTGACAGAAGAAATAAACAGAGCTAGTCTAATAAAATAAGAGAATCAACCAAGTCAGACTCTTAGGATAAAATAAAACAAAACAAAAAGATTAAAAACTAAAAATAACTTACCTTGAAGTAATATATGGTGGCAGCAAAAAAGTGAACTTAGGAAATTAAGGGTAAGAGTTACCCCTAGTGGAAATCCGCTACAATTTGGTGGCAGCGGTGGGATAAAAGCTGTAGCCAATCAAAAGAGAGTATGGCTAGGCGTCGTGCAGAAATTGAAGACCTGGACCCGGAAGTTTCCTTCAACTTCGAAAATCACCATGAAGAGGACGAAGATAAATATCCCTCTCCGAGACCGACTCCACGTGAGTCAGGAGGATATGGCGATGCTGCTCACGTGCATCGTCCTCAAAGTCATCGCCAAATGAAGCTTGAAAATCACAGCGGGAAAACTTCCTGGAAGGAATACTACCAAGTCTTCAAAACCATAGCCAGAATAAATCAATGGAGTGAACAAGAGAAGGCAGACTATCTCTTCGCTCACCTGCATGGTCCTGCAAGACAACTGGCTTGTACCCTAAGAGATGAAGAACAGCAAGACTTCAACAGATTAGTAGCAATCCTCAGTTCCCGCTTCGGGCCAAGTGATCAAGCCGAGTTGTACCTCGCAGAGCTTCGGGGAAGAAGACGCAAAAACAATGAAACTCTACGGGAACTGGGACAAGCTATCCGCAAGCTTGCAACATTGGCCTATCCCGGAATGACGTCACATCATTTACAAGCGTCTAGTCCGTCATTCATAATCCAGCCGTCGTCCATTAGAGAATATCCGCGTCCATAATCCAAAGACCTATTCCATATTCCATATAACAGTATTAGCACCAAATTCAAAAAGACAATCATAGTATACATAAACATAGGCTTGTTTCCTGCAAGAGAGAAGCGGTCAACAGTTTTCAATGATGCCGGCAAGACATCATGATGTTCCAAAAATATCAAATCCGTATCGCTGATCAGTATTCTTAATCCATAATATTCGTTGTAAAGTCGTCATCTAAAGAATGATGTATCTCACGCTTTGATTGTGACTGTTCATTTGAGTACCATGAGGATCTTGAAGTATATGGGTTCATACGGCCCCTAGCCCCGGGTTAAGCGGAATTAGACACAAGTTACGAAACGTAGCGCCATAGATCTTGCACGCTACGTTCGTATTTTGCTATCAGCATGCGATATGTATCGCCAAATTTGAGAAACTTTGAGTGGAGGCGCTTGGTGGAATAGCCCTGTTTTATAAGTTTCTGCAACAATGTTTTGTGACGTTGATTAAAATCATCACATTTAACACAGGATCTAGCAAATGCTACTAAGCGAGATATGTATACGCCATATGCAGGTCCCACTGGAATATTACTATCCAGAAAGGGATAGTTTACGATGTCGAAATTGTAATCATCTCTTTTGTCATAAAGTCGACGAAAGAGAATGCCCGCTTCATTTTTATAGAGATAGAGATCTAAATAAGATGTGCCTGTAGGGCTATTGTTGTTTCCTTCAAATCCAGTGAAGGTGGATAGATATCCTTCACTGCGTCATTTATATAGCGATTATCTACAGCGAGAAGATCGTCTATATAGCGTTTGGTGAATGAGAAGGAACGGGCTTTGAATGGATCGGTTTTTGAAAGCGCCTGCATATAGTCATATTCATAAGAGAACAGATACAGGTCAGCCAACAGGGGTGCACAATTAGTACCCATTGGAATACCTATATGCTGCTGATATATTGTGTTGCCAAATTTCACATAGATATTTTTAATGAATATTTTTAATTTTATTTAAATACCCTGCCACAAAATGACGCCTAGGAATGTGTTTCGTCCACAGCTGTTCATAGTTGGCTTCATATGGCAGCCAAAATTTGTTTCTAGACAAAATTAGAAGACTGCTTTCAAATTTGCCGTGTGGATACATGAACCTGGTCACAAGATTTCGCTTTGGATTATGTTTCGTCTTCGATCGACTCTTTTCAAAATCGGCAAACAAGATACTTTAGATTGTATTTTTTCATCCAAATGCGTCTATAAGTGGCGCCACATGCTCCACCTTAATATACAGCATTATAAGCGCACGATTCAACAGATTGTTTAGAAATTTGGTTCTGTTTTACATGAATGAAAAACGGCTTTGGTGCTTCACGAAAATTAACTTTCATTTTGACGTATTTGTTTTCGTATATATAAAGTAATTTAATCACAGGAAATAGGCCCGCTAATATAGTATGATCTTCCTATTCCCTCACAGATTACGCCTGTCCGACTACTTCCTGTATTTCGGAGTTTCGGAGTCTTGAAAGAGTTTCAGATGGTGCAAACGCTTGCAGGTAGGTACTGATGCTATATAGAGGAGACATTTCCTTGGCAAAACTGAACCAATGCCAAAACAAAAACCTGTTCGGTTATCATTCTGCACGCAGCTGTTGTCGTCAAAACTGAGCCTCGCGCCGCTCTGGATCTATACTGTTCTCAAAGAATATGTATCCACCTAGCCAATAAACTTAATATCAGAGCGCTACGCCGATCGTTTGTTCACCTACAATTGGTGACCAGGTCATTTTATCGCCATTGGTTGCCTTCGCGGCTGCCATCTTAAAATAACCCATGATGCTTTATGTGAAGGAGTATGCAATATATAAAAAATGAATCCAGAATGATTAACTATGACGCAGTAAATGTCTCATTTTGAGAAATGTGTATGTTAATATGATTGAGATTGAAACTGTCCCCAAGTAAATTAAAACCAGGTCTAAAGTATTGGTGAATTAAATTGCATGCTTCTCGAGACGGAATATATAAATAGCGTCAGAGTGAGCTCCAAATGATTACCTATATATTGTGGAACAGATGCATTGTGACAAATATAATGCCTCAAAATTATGCACAACTGTTTTGAAAAACAGGCAATTTTGACCCCAGTGGGTCGCTATTTTTGAATTACTCCATGATGTTAAGAACATTAGAATGAGCCCCAAATGATCATCTATTTAGCTGGGGAGAGGTTAACAAGAGGAGTTGAATTGTAGTGATATAGTATATATGACTTTTTATTTAGGCGTTTGTGTGTGGAGGAGCAATTATGACCCCAAACATCACAAATTCGATTTGCGAAGGTGGCCAACGAGGATTTTCATATTGTGGAATGTCCTAAGGTTCCCACCTAGATGCCAGCTTTATCAAAATTCACTTCTTCAGAATTTTTCACTGACTCGGGGTTTGGATGATGTAGAGATAGTAATCGTAATAACAGAGAAATCGCATTAGCATACGAAATGTCCATTTAATTCTAGTTCGCCAGTACGCACACTGAGACAGGAGTAAAATGTAAGTCACCAACAATCATATTTACAAACCTCTTGTAATCAGATATTGAATTATCAAAGCGCGTATTTCTGTCGAGACTTTATGAAGAAACTATTTGGCAAAGGAACGCCTATTGAGGGATATATCACAATCGACAGATTAGAATACGAGTTGCTGTAGGGTTTAAAGACCTTCGTGTTAGTGAGGCCCAGTGGGGGGGGGGAGGGGTTCAGAGCTCCAATTACGCGACGAGTGCAAACGAGGAAATTAGGAGCTGAAACTTTCTGACCATTGTGCATGTACCGATACCAAAAAAAATTATTTATCTTAAATTTATCTAATATTCCCACAATATCGGTTACGGACAAACAAGAACCGATGGAATATCTAGGACATCTTACCCATGCATTGTTGGTGCATGATGAAAAGTGTTCATCCCAATGACGGCGAATAACTATAGCTATATATATGTTGGTTATTTGGAGAAAAAAATGGCACCTCCATCTTTTATTATTATACCAGTGCCAGAAATGCGTATGAGAAATGCCTTATCAAGGACGGATGTCCCCAGAGTGCGGCCAGAACAACGGCAGATAATGTTTGTGACAGATGTGGAAACTGTAGCGTGACAGGTGACGGGACAAGTAGCGCGACAGGTATGTATAAGCTAAACCTGTGCTCTCTGCGATGATTTCAGAAGGCATTCCATAACTTAGTCAATAATTCTCTCAAGCTTTCTCCTCTCACACCCTGAATCTCCCTGTAATTGCTGCAGGCTGGTTTTGTGATACAGTATAATGAAAATACTATCACTGCTTTTGAACTCGACTAGACGACGTTATACAATTCCCTTTTACTGCCACTGTCAGAGATTACAGAAACTATATTATATGTCGTGTTGTGTGAAGGGCTATGAACTGCATCTATATTCTAGAATTTTGATGCGCTTCTAGAAATAAGAAAAGTTTTCTTGTACTTTCAGAAGACATAAGTGGTATAATATTTCTACTATCGTAGATAATTACCCCAAATTTGCTTGTGATGATAGCTTACATATTGATCTGTATTTACTTTCAAATTAATTGTTTGAATTCTTCAACATATCTTGGGAATTAAAATGTCCTTCCCTTCTTTTAGGAAAAAAAATCAGTTCATGGGGTAAACACATGGTCAGATTTTTATGTCACAGAAAAGGACATTTTTACGCCCTAAAATATTTCAAAGAAATCAGAACTGATTGTACGTTGAATATTGAAGGTAAATATGGAATCTATCAGGACAAGCAAATTAGGGGTAATTATTTTGGTATTAAAAAATATTCGTTTGAGGGACAAGAAAATATTTCTTATTTCTTGAAACGCAACAAAATTTTACAATATAGAAGATTTGTCTTGTTTTTAGAAAACTATTTTTGGCTGTCTAACGTGTTTCAACAGGGAAAAGGTTTGGATATCATGAAATAAAACAAATCATATTGTAGGACAAGACATTGTGATATTTCTATCGACAAATCCGTATCATTAACTGTACTTCTTTTTCCTAATATATTTCCGAATGGTTTTCTGGATTATTATACCCCCCGAACACGTACCCCGAACACGTAGTGTAGGGGGGCGGGGGTATACTGGTTTCAGCTTGTCCGTCTGACCGTACATCCGTAGCATTTCGTTTTCGGAGCATAACTTAACAACGGCTATTTGGATTCCTCTCAGATTTGGTATGCATTTACCATACCATGAGATCTCGCTGGCAATTGCGTTTGGCGCATGAGCGTCTAAAGGTGGTGCCACCTAGGATCAACACTTTTTCTTGTCGGTCCGTAACATTTCGTTTCCGGAGCATAACTTGACAACCGCTACTTGGATTCCTCTCAAATTTGGTATGCAGCTACCATCCCCTGGGAACTCGCTTGGGATTGAGTTTGGCGCATGTGCGTCTACAGGTGGCGCAATCTAGGGTCAAAACTTTCTCTTGTCGATCCGTAACATTTCGTTTCTGGAGCATAACTTGACAACCGCTGATTAGATTCTTCTCAAATTTTGTATGTAGCTTTCATACTGTGACAAAAATAGATAGTTCTGATTTGTCATCATTGAGTGAACAGCTGACTTTATATAAATGACTTTTTACGCGAGGAATACAGATCTGACAGTGAAGTAAACAAATGCCATCCTCTGGACCCTCCTGTATTCCCGCATTTCACAATCCTATTTGTTTACGTTTTTATCGTCTGCTTCTGTCGGCAAAATTCTATTGAAGTGGAAGGTTTTTGGCGGACCCCTCCTGTGTTCAATTGTAAGTTTATACTTGAAATAATTTTTCTTGTGTAAAATCCCGTCAGGATATGAAAGTACACATATTATATTATATTGTCCTGAAGTATAAAGTTTCAGAGTATAGTAGTTGTCGATATATTGATTTTTAAAATTATATTGGCCCTGCTAGATTTTACGATCTCCAATGAGCCGCCATCTTGGTTTTTACGAACACCTGAATTTTGAACTAGAGAAAATCTAATATCTGTCAACTTTAGGAGTCTGTTCAGTACTCAAAAATAAGATATACAACTATGAGTGTTTAGACTTACCTTGCTGGAAACAATTTAGTCCGATAATGATTAGCTTTCTGTAGTTTGACAATCATTCTTGCCGTAACCGTAGCAAAAGTCAATGTTCTCGCCACATACACTCTGCGCACATTTGCTCACACTTTCAGGCTGGATAATCTGTCCTTCTTTGGCTAAAGAGCGTTTCCAATTTAAATTAGAGATAACAACGTGAAGCTCAGGAAATATGCTTCAAAGTGATATATGATTCACGGATTATCTGATCAAAATTGATACCTATTTTGATGATAGAAACTGACATATGTCTTTTAGAAAAGAGCGTTCAAATTCCCGCCGCCTTGTTGAAAGTCCTACAATCTGCTGCGAGTGACGTCATATTTTTGACTCGGCCTTCACCACAGCCAATCAAATTACTCGTCTCATTCAAGGCATAGTAACGTTACGTAATTGGTTAGCAACCAAAACCTATAAATAGGATCGAGAAATGACAAATGGACATTCGGTCTCGGAGAGGCGAAGGGCAAACATCTCCAAGCAATACTAAATACATACAAACAGTTGGAGTGCTGATTATTGAATATTCATGGTAAATAAAGAACACAAGATTAAGATCCAGCAAGTACAAATTTGTTAAAGAAATACCATGTAGAGTACTTACCTTCAAGTAATTACCCTCAAGGATTTACCTTCAAGAAATTACCCTCAAGAAATTACCTTCATGGAATTACCCTCAAGGAATTAACTTCTAGGGAAATATATCTTTAGGAACATTTCAGTGTTGGTGGAGAAATATTACCCCGTACGAAATTACCCCAGGAACTTTCACATTTACAAAGTCCAACATAAAAGTACCCGTAAAAATAGAACCCTAGGAACTTTTATAACAGAAGCTGAAAATTGAAATACGGTACTTCAGGATAACAACTGGCATAAAGAAAGATGTTGTACATTCTGTAAATAAATTTGGAGACTTGTTAATGCTGAATTTGAACAATTTGTTTGGACAATTGATGATTTTTGAGGATAAGTTGAGAATTTGAAATAACATGTGACTACGACCAGTCAGACGGACTTGACAAACTACAGCTAAAATATATTAAGATAAATAAATACGAACCTACCTAGTAGCGGCGTCTCCATTGAGTAAGCTCGAACGTTACCAAGAACAGATGAAATTAACAGAGGAAGTTAACTGACGAAGTTAACTGAAGAAGTTAACAGATGAAGTTAATGGACGAAGTAAACAAAGTTACAGACCTGGTAAACAGCGAGAAGTAAACAGACAAACTTGACAGAAGAAATAAACAGAGCTAGTCTAATAAAATAAGAGAATCAACCAAGTCAGACTCTTAGGGTGAAATAAAACAAAACAAAAAGATTAAAAACTAAAAATAACTTACCTTGAAGTAATATATGGTGGCAGCAAAAAAGTGAACTTAGGAAATTAAGGGTAAGAGTTACCCCTAGTGGAAATCCGCTACAATACCATGAGACCTAGCTCGGGATGGCGCATATGCGTCTACAGGTGGCGACACATTTCGTGTCCGGAGCATAACATGCGTAGACAATCCGTTAACTGCAATCGCGACCGAGCGAGGTATCATTGTCAACTAGTTACATACCGTGCCGCCACCAAACGCAATCTAAATGAATTTACCCGTATATAACTACTATAATATGTATACTTATATTCCACTACTAATATTCGTCAATTTCTATCAAATTTGCATCAGGGGGGGTATCTTGTAAACTGATCATTTTCACCGCCATTCGACGCAATGCCATTCAACTTACTCGTGAAACGTTAACCATCAACATGTATCAATGCCTTACGGCGGTATCTTGTAGGCAGCCTTACTGATCAATTTGATTAAATGTGCGCATCCCTCAGACTATGCTCTAGTTGTGACAGTCACGCTTTGATTGTGGCTGTTTATGTGAACATCATGACGATCTGGTATTACACTTTGTTAGCAACGCCCTTACTTCCGGGTTAATCTGAATTAGACACCAAAAAATAGCGCCAAAGCTGTTGCAAATTACGACCATAATTTGCTATCATGCGTCATATTTTTCTGTATTCTAGTTCAGATTTATCTATGTCATATTATAATGAAAACACTTATCACATGTGCAATGATGAGGAAAACTAATCAATATTTGAATTCAGGTATATCTAAATTCATTCTTCGACGTCAATATCTCATCTTTCACAGAAAAAGCCTTCAATATCGCTTTTCCGTTAAAGGTTTTACTTGTGTACTACCAAGGACCATCCAATTACAACCCAGCCCCACCACAACCCTCACTGTCACTGTTAATGCCTTATAATTTTATTATTTCAGGTGTCATACCACTAGCGATCTCCATGCTGCTCATCTCCATACTACTGGCTATCATTGTATGGCCATGATAACTTGAGATATAGAACCTCATCTTAAAATAATTGATAAACTGACAAATATGCAAATATGATAAAGCTAAAGTTTTTCAGGAAGTATCTCGCATATACATGTCGATGCATTGAATGATTAGAGCTATCCTTTCCAAAGTCACTCTACAGATGCACATGCTCATTGACCACAACTGAATTGAAGATGACCGAACTTGACCTATTTTTCAAGGTCACATAGATGTTAATGCTGTAAGCAAGCTATCCTTCGGGGCTTTCGATCTAGTTTTTCTAGATTTACACCACATATGCAATTCTGCTTATCGATTCCAACCATACTGAAATTTATTGACCGTGACCTATTTTCTAAGGTCAAAGTACAGTATCGGTCAAGTAAATTTGTCATTCCACGTTGACGTTACCACAATTCAACTTGAATCAGTAGCACCGTGACCTATTTTTGAAGATAAAATTACCTGACAGAAGTTGAGTCAATGCAGTTATCACAGCATTGCATGAAAAATTATGCATAGCCCTTTCAGATTCACACCACATACGTAACTGTTTATTAACCTGAACCGTATGGAGGACGAGGAAGTTTGACGTATACTTTCCGCACAGTACTGTTCAGAGAAGATAGGTCCAATTATAGCTCATGAAGAATCCTATAGCTAGTCGTGGGCTTCGGGGGATTGACCTGGGATGTCGTTGTTCACAACGCAGGTCATGGTAAGAATATGCCTCAGCTCCTCAGACAGCTTGTCCTAAGAGGCGACTAACTGAGGCACCTGTGGGGTTCCCGGGTGTGAAAAGGAATAGGACCCAACGTCATGATATGACTGAAATATAGTTGAAAGCTACGTTAAATCATATTCATTCACTCCCTTTCATACAAGTGCACCACATTTGAATCTGACGATGGCCCAGAACCCTATTGAAGATAATAAGTGGGTTTGGATCATACGCGAATATTAATGACCGGATTATGACCAAACTTCTCTAATCAATAAATACATGAATCTGAATCCAAACAGCCGAGGAGTTTTGGGCCCATTGAGCTATTATTTAACAATCAAATTGTTTGGTGGCCACTATTGGTGACATCATTCTTGTGAACAGATATTTTTGGACTACGTCCGCTACAGCTGACCAAGTCCTATGGACTGCACATTCTACCTCTTCTCCTTCCGACTTTAGCTATTTATTTCCGTAACTTTTCAACAAATTCCTTCCAAATTTCCCCAGAATAACTATGACAGATGAAATGACCTTTCAGAGATTTTGCACTAGGACAGCAGTAAGCTGCGAGTTTTTAAACAAATTACCACGAATTTTGGAATAGAACCATATTCAACTGTCCTAAAATAAAAATAAATATAGATGAAGCTTTACATCGATTCGAATTAGTGTTCATAAACTAGCCACTGAGACTGACAGATAAAAACAGACCAGCGATGGTGTCCATTTTGTACTAACAATGTAAAAAATGAAGAACATTTTATTCGGAAATGTCCAGAATATCAGTATTTGAGGAAAGACCTCAAGTTCATATAAGTGCCAGTAACTGACAAAAAGGTCATGACCCAAGACTACTCAGTTTGCTGCTGTCTTGTGTAAGACACATTAACATCCTTTGTAAGTTTGCTGGGAAATATGTTTCTGAGGGCTTAGAGCAAAGGGCATCTATTTTTAATTAATATACATCTATGTAATATCGCTGCAAGCTTTAGTCTTTGGAATTGTTTTAGTATGTGGTAATATTTTATATGTAGCACCATCATGGAGAGGCCTGTTTCTCTTTTAGTTTTTATTATTGATTTATTTTATAAGTAAGTGAAATGCAGACATATATATGTATATTGCCTCAGCCAGGCCATGGTATAAATGCAATAACACCCATATCTATCTATGGGGACATGCAAATGTCGGTTATAAAAATTGAGGTCGCTATGTCAAAGGTCAAGGTCACCCTGGCCTAGAAATTTGAAATCATTGAAAATCGTATTTTTGCGATAGGATATGACTGAGGGGAAGGCGACGTGTCCCAAAGTGAAATCAAGGTCAAATATCAAGAAATCAGGAAAATCAGGAAATCGCTGACATTCAAATTATGACATATATTTGACGATATGATTATGTACAGATTGACGATATGATTATGTACAGATTATTTCAAAGGTCATGGCAACGGAACTCCTCACTCCCCCAAGACATTATTGAAAACATTGTGCAGTTTGGATTGATAACAGCTGACCCCGTCTGATCACCGAAACCTGCAACACATACTGGAATTCTTAATTCGAATGCCACACACTGTCTCTACTGGACAGTGTAACATTGAATGATATGATA
Organism: Hanleya hanleyi; assembly: GCA_036873755.1. Lineage (NCBI taxonomy): Eukaryota > Metazoa > Mollusca > Polyplacophora > Lepidopleurida > Hanleyidae > Hanleya > Hanleya hanleyi. Next base: position 45,679 of record JAVTVY010028297.1, read on the forward strand.
TACAAGCTGATGCAGAGAGCCTGGTTGGCAGTTGTCATATTGTAGCTGTTAGTTCCTACTCCTGTCTGTGTTGGGCTATTTTAGCCGTTGTGAAGAGAAGGCTGGACATCGTATACCCATGGATGTGCAATTCTCTTTGAATGGAGTAGAGATTGGGATGTCATTTCTTAAAAGTTTCGTGCACTAAACACTCATTTTGACATTGAGGTGTTATTCTTTCTTTTCATTGTGTCCCTTAAATATCTTCAAAACCGTGTTATTATGTTTATGTAATATTCTGTCATAATTAGCATGATGAACTCTAAATTGATTAAACGGTACTGACAATGAGTAGAACAGTTCATTGTTTTTACATGTTACTTACTTACCTGTTATGCTTATGTCTATATTCCTGCCATATTTGTCATACCCACAATATGTTTATTTATTATAATATATATATTTGTGTGGGAAATAAATTAAAATATAAGTGAAAAATATCTTTGTGGTCCACTTTTCTTTGTGATCGATTAAAGAAACTCCCAAGAATATATATGGAATGGAAATGTACAGAAGGTAAAAATACCTGTTGGGAATATGGTCACAAGACGAACTGTCCGAAAATGCCCTAGTGGGGAAATTTATATAAGGGGAAATCTCATGGATTCGTTCGATAAACCTCTCCTATGTAGGTAAGCTTATGTTCTATTAGTCAAATTGGTCCGTCAGAATGGAGTTAGGTTCCCAAACTAATATTGTGTTTTTACCCTTCAACTACGTTAGACTGTTTAATCGGCAATAAGAGACAATGTTCAAGTAAATATTTGACAACAAAAAAGGAGAGATCGTGTTTCCCATTTTTGCCTCCTATACATATTGTAGTAAATGCGTATCTGTTGGACTTCAATTATGGGTTGATTTGAATTGATTGAGCCCCTGAAGCAGTAATCGGTGTCACAGTATGATTACCTTGGTATGCGACGAATCCGTACCAGAATATGATCACGTTGGTATGCAACGACTCAGTACCAGAATATGATCACATTGGTGTGCAACGACTCAGCACCAGAATATGATTACATTGGTATACCAGTACCAGAATATAATCACATTGGTATGCAATGACTCGATACCAGAATATGATCACGTTGGTATGCATCGACTCAGTGCCAGAATATGATCACGGTGGTATGAAACGACTCAGTACCAGAATATGATCGCATTGGTATTCAACGACTCCGTACACGAATAGGATCACGTTGGTATGCAACGACTCAGTACACGAATAGGATCACATTGGTATGCAACGAATCAGTAACAGAATATGATCACATTGGTATGCAACGATTCAGTACACGAATAGGATCACGCTGGTATGCAACGACTCATTGCCAGAATTTGATCACGGTGGTGTGCAACGACTCAGTGCCAGAATATGATCACATTGGTATGCAGCGACTCAGTACACGAATAGGATCACGTTGGTATGCAACGACTCAGTGCCAGAATATGATCACATTGGTATGCAACGACTCAGTCCCCGAATATGATCACATTGATATGCAACGACTCAGTACCAGAATATGATCACATTGGTATGCAACGACTCAGTACCAGAATATGATTACGTTGGTATGCAACGACTCAGTGCCCGAATATGATCACATTGGTATGCAACGACACAGCCCCAGAATATGATTACGTTGGTATGCAACGACTCAGTATCAGAATATGATCACGTTGGTATGCAACGACCCAGAATATGATTACGTTGGTATGCAACGACTCAGTACCAGAATATGATTACCTTGGTATGCAACGACTCAGTACGAGAAGGTATGCAATGACCCAGAATATGATTACGTTGGTATGCAACGACTCAGTTCCAGCCTATGATCACGTTGGTATGCAACGACTCAGTTCCAGAATATGATCACATTGGTATTCAGCGACTCAGCACCAGAATATGATCACATTGGTTTGCAGCGACTCAGTGCCAGAATATGATCACATTGGTATGCAACGACTCCGTGCCAGAATATGATCACATTGGTATGCAACGACTCAGCACCAGAATATGATCACATTGGTATGTAACGACTCAATACCAGAATATGATCACATTGGTATCCAACGACGCAGAATATGATGACGTTGCTATGCAACGACTCAGAACCAGAATATGACCACGTTGATATGCAACGACTCAGTACCGGAATATGATCACATTGGTATTCAACGACTCAACACCAGAATATGATCACATTGGTATGCAACGCCACAGCACCAGAATATGAATATATCATGTTGAGATATAATGAATCAGTAGATGTATATGATCACGTCAGTATATGATGACTCATTAGTGGGATGAGATCACATCTATGTGTAACGACTCCGTAAAAGTTCATGATCGGCGTATCACGTGAGACACACCGGTTCTCGTTAGATCACCGAAGTTGAGCAACGTTGAGCCCGGTCAATACTTGGATGGGTGACCAGGTGCTGTACTGGCTGAGCTGATCAGTGTCCAAGATAATAGGAACTGTGAGCTCTCTGGTGTTCTGGCACATGTAGGCACCGTCGTGATTTGACCGATACATTGTTGAAAACGATGTTAAATCCTACTCACTCACTCACTCCTGATCAAAAGCAAGAACGAATCAACTCTGTATTTTTGTCATATATATATAGAATGCTATTCATTGATACTGCAGATATATCCGGTATAGTACTCATTTCCTCATCCTCTCACATGTTATGCCTAGCAATTGAAAAGACGAACTATGCTCCTTACTGCCCGATTGATGTAGCCCAGTAATACTGTATTATGTACTACTAACATGCGCATACACTCACAAAATAAACGAGAATGGAAACTTTAAGGCTATGTATGGCATTTTGAATGATTTCTAGAAGTCTTTGCTAATGTAAATCCAACCACAAATGAAGAACATATAGAATTTCCCGACAACTAGAATGATGAGATATTAATCTAAGGATACCTCTTTGAGACAGGACGTGGAGACGTCTATGAGACAGGACGTGGAGACGTCTATGAGGCAGGACGTGGAGACGTCTATGAGACAGGGCGTGGAGGTGACAAATAACGTGGTGGTTATTATCATCATTCATCTCTACTAACAATTTAATATATGTTAATGATATTCTGAACAGAACTGTCAAGTGGCATAACTCGCTGTGGCTGGGTTGTTGGCCCTGGGTAATCATAGTTTGATTTGATCCTGTATCACCTGACGTCTAACTGCGCTAAGTTAATGTTAAAAGTAAAGCAACGTAAATACCCTTACGACTGCCCGTGGTACTTTTTTTTACAGACACAAACTTATGAGCTAATAATCCACAAAGAGAAGGAATACCTGAATATATTCTGCTTAATATATCCCGCTTATTGAAGGCGAGTTGCAGCACGAATCGCACATCATCGTTGTAATAGGGGACAAACAATTCTTAAGTGGATTTTCTATTTTCGTCCTTTTAGTTTGCACATGTGTTTCAGTGGACAGTCAACCTGTGGTATCTGTGCTATCTCTGGTTAAACAGAAAAGTCTTGTTTTTTTCGAAACATCACAACTGTCACTGCGATGTCATGTGCTGTAGACTTTTTAAATGTTGGGCTTCTCTGTAGATTCCTTCGCTGAGAACCAAGTAGATGTTTGAATTCCTCAACAGCATGTGAGGAAAATTCCTCCAAAATATTCGAAATGTCTTCATTGATCATCTCCTGTCAAAAACATGTTCTCCCATTTATTGATGATCAAGTCACATCGCCAATAAATGGCGACAACCTGAAATCTACACTCATTGCTTCTCATCATTTATTGGTGATGATCAGGCCCCATCGTCAATAGATAGCGATGCAATGACCTCGTCAACAGTTGTCCCCACCTATAAATGGCGATGTGCCATCACCATTTTTATGACGGTGTACTGTGATAATTAAGGACAAAATTCTCCAGATTCAGATATTCATATATTAACGTCATTTATATATATTATGTCGATGGATCTGTCTAAATTGGAAATAACGTGATATGTATGCAGTAGAACTTCAAAATTATAACGATGAGTTGGCATGCAAATTTTGCAATGTTTTTTTTCAAATTGGGCCATTTCCCCGCTTCTGAGTTAACGGCGGCACTTATTATTGTTTAAGGGAACAAGGCTTGTCAACATAGCCTGGTGTTACGTTATACTGGACTACAGACTGAAAAGATCAGTTTGTATTCTAAACGGGTTGATAATTGCCCAAGCATTCAGATTTATGCAAAGTACTAAGTAATGAAACTGAGAGAAGCCTGCACGCATACACTGTAAGAGAATGGACAAGCGTTTAATACCGGTGCACTACCCAAAATGACTGACAGGCTTGCTTCGCCGAACAACTTTGACAGACTGCTGAGTGCTTTTCGAACCAGGAAGCTCAAAACAATCGAAATAATCTATTGTCGATCATTTCTGTGTGTATGGCTATTGACAATGAATAGTAGTCCGCTGGCAGATGCATTTATCTGGATCATCTTGCAGGTATCCATGTCCTTGATGCATTGGCAGATATATAGCCCATGAACCAGTTGCTTTAGGGACTTCAGATAAGGAGTTCGCTCAACCTATACAAGCAACATAAAAGGTCTGACTGCATATTGGGGTAGGGCAAGCCCCCTGGAGCATTCAGAGAGTGGGTGTCACGTCAAATTGTGGTAAAGCTTTTTTTTCTACAAGCCAATGTTTGTCACAGGTGTCAGTAAGCTATATTCTCTAAAATCACGGTATGTCATAAAATGATTATATCTTCAAATCAATAACGTTAATTACAAAAAACAAAGTACCTATGATACCAGAAAAACATGTTATCTAATACAGGTGCTGCGCTGAGGACACTGAATTATACACAAATTCAAACAACCACACGTTAATACCCCTTATACAGAAATACAAGAAGCAAGTGTAGAGGGTAAATTTTCGGAGTGTTTTTTTTTATGTTCAACGTTTATTATTTTCGGCGAATGTATTGATGGTGAGTGAAAAATATCGATCACAATATGCATATGTACATAGTATTGATGTTAAGAAAAGTTAATAAATCCAAATTTACCACCCCTTATACATGATAATATCGGCAAAGCTGATGCAGCACCATGCAACAACGGCTTTGTCTTCTGGGTGGTACTAAGCTATGTTTGTCAGAAGGGCAGATTATTAATCTTTTAGACATAGGAAATTTGTATTTCTTCATCGAACTATGAGAGCAAGAATCGACACCAAAAATAATGGATTGTACAGACGAGAAGATGAGTGGATTAGTCCCCAGCATCATCGTCATCATATAAATAAAAACGATGGTCACTAATCCTGGATGAAGAGTGCCATCTTTGATTTTCCATTCCATCCATGGCCCGGTAGATCTGGTGTGGCCAATCTGTCAGATGTAAGAGGGAGAACTTTATTTTCCTGCTTCTTCTGTGAGAACCCGGCATTGTCGAAGAGGTATCACCCTGCTGGATACCAGTTTTCAAACTGGATGCAGAAAGTTCAAATTTTTAGTCACCGGATGAATTATTAAACCGATGTTGTATCCTAGGTGCTGCTGGTGGTGATGCCTAGCGAGTCCTTTCTGTCAGTTTCAGAAAGAGAATTCTCGCCCTGTCAGTTCGTGGTAGGGAAAGGGTGTGCAATGCTTTGGGATGAAATGACAGAACGCCAAGGGCAAAACCGTACTAAATTTGAACAACCACGACATGATTACAGTTCCACTACGTGATCCTTCAACGCTTCCAAGAGAGATAAATAACATCTATACCGAATGTGCTCCCAGAGAAATATCCTGCTCTAAGAATGAAAATTCAATGCTGTAAAACGTCAGAACCAAATCATGTGCACGAAGTACATCGATAATCCAGGAAACACGGACAATCTGTGTTTCTTCCTATCAGAGAGTTGGTGCCAGGAGGGTCAGGTGGACCTGGAGATTTGTCATGATGTACATCCAAGACGAGGAGACACCCGTGGACATCTAATCTAAGCAACCACTGGAAGTCACTGAGCTGCATTTTGAACTGCGATAAAGCCAATACCATTCAATACAATAGCTGAATTCAAAATATTGCCTGGCATTCCATGCTTTCTACACGCTAACAATAACGGGAATCGATAAACGAGTTCTATGTCTGCAATTGTGAACAATAAGGTGACTGGGTATCCTCAGTAGCATACTGAGCAGATAGGTCGAATCTTTGCATCTACCCTGTGCTGTGGGAAATGGACGTCGTCGACTTTCCCCAACTCTTGCATATCGCTCCAATTTAACTCAGGAGAAATCTTTGCAAATTGTACGCTCGTACCCAGGAGGCTGGTACGGCATCAGTTGTATTTCTTCTGTCAGAGCACATTAGTGATTTTATTTGGTCAAACCTCGCAAGGTACCGGTTTAATAAAGTTGTATTTCTCCGACTACACCTCTAAATTTAAGCCTCCATTCAAAGTCTCATGAGATTTCAAATATATGACGTCACCCATCACGTGATCTCGTCTTTCTCCAATATGGCTTCATGCCAAAGCAGATGAAATGTTAGAGTTACCGACCATATCCTAAAATATCTAGGTAATATCTAACCATCGGGACACAATCTATTCAAATACTGCATCTATTATTCCTGAGTGTCATTTTCGTTCCCATGTTTATTCAGGAATATGTCTGTTCCGATGGAAAAACACGAATTGCTCGCATTCCTTCGTGAACACATATAATACATGTGGATGACCGAAATGACCTACTTCTGAAGCAGGCAGTCTGTGAGAAGCTCCAATGGATTAAGTAAAAAAATCATCCTTGATAGCCAAAGGCAGATACACGAAATGCAATCAGTCGTGAGAATGACACTCCCCAGATCAATACACAGATATGGGGAGCATATTGATCCCACGTGAGCGACAATACACTAAGATCATATGTTGCACAACAACTCAGATTTGTAACCCCCAACACGAGGATCAAATTATATTGTCGGTACCGTACCACAGATATCGTACGGCAGCTCTAAAAGTCATCGGTATAATATAAATATCTATGAAATAAATCCAAAACAAATATGTTTAACAAGACATACTTGAGCACGAAGACAACAAAAAGGCGAAAAAATGAAACAACTACCCAAAAATGCCGAAATAAACGGCGATGTTTACTTGGTGGGAGGGGGTGTATTGTTATTATTCCCCTATGCGGGAACCCGCCGTCACTCCTTTACCAACGGAACCATAGTTTCGTGTGGAACGTGGAGTTTTGGTGGAACAACTATAACACTGGCTAAAATGCTCCACCTTTAGCCATGTGTCAATAAAGTCTGACATGTTTATAGGAATGTCATGGAAGTGAAAGTTAAACTTTTCGAATCCGAAACAAGGAAAACGCCTTGCATCGACCCAAATAATTGAGGGTGACAACAAGAGTGACTGTCAAAATTACTGACTGATCATGTCACAAATAAATATACGATTTGGATCTAGTGTTGAACGTCAGATCAAACTTACCATAAGACACTGTATCACCAGACTATCAGTGAAAGTTCTTGAAACTCAACACTGAATACTGCATCGGGTATTTAAAAATCCGGGAATAAAAGACAGTCATACTGTATGAGGATCCCCTAACCTGGGACAGAATCTATACTTCAGGTATATCCCGGATGCAATGGAGCAGTTTTCAATCAAAGAAAACTAAATTATGCATCTATCAGAGTGTCGGCCAGAAACTGAAATGGTGAGGATGATAGAATTTCATTTTTTTTAAATCTTTCTAATAATAGAGAGTCTATATCGTATCTGTGCCCTGATATTGAACTTTTAAAATTTAGAGTGCCAAAATTCAATAAGCTTATAGGGTGCGGAAAAGGCAAAATCATCTGGGTCCAGTTCTCTAGATTTGTATCTAATACCGCTTATGCCGGTGCTAGGGATCGTGTGGTCATATCATCCAAGTTACCACATGAACAGGTACAATAAAAGCGTACCTGAGATACAACACATACCAAGAATCGTTAGATTCTTGGTATGTGCTTTAGAATGGGTTAACCGGAAGACTATACTGTGAAGTCATGTTGCTCTGTCAGTATGTCGACACCTCTTCCCACTTCCCTTATATGTGTTGTAATTTTTACCTGTATATGGCGAGATTCTGCTGGTGGACGTTTCGTCCCCGAGGCTCGCCCTCTGTACAGACCTTTTGGTCTTTGATATATGTTGGCATTTGTGGGAAGTTGATGCTGGGTCGACATCGGGCGTTACAGACTAGTCTGTTGTGTTCAGTGCCGTCATTTTCAGGAACTGGTCATTAGACAGACATTTCTGTGCTTTAATGTTCTGTTGCTGGAATCTTTCAACATGCATGCAAGCTCATTGCACAACTATTCAGGTACTGGCAAATAATCGTCAAAAGCAAAACTGATCGAGACACAAGGGGCACACACTTAATAGAAATAGAAAGGATAACAAGAGGTCAGATAATGGACTCCTCACCTGAGGCACTATAGCATGACTGAGCCCTGATAATAACATTGAGTGAAGGTAAACCACAATGAACTAAACTCCCAATCAGGGGCCTTATTCACGAAGCGCTATTAAGGCCTAAGAGACACTTAATTACAAGCGTCTGGTCCGTCATTCATAATTCAGCCATCGTCCATTAGAGAATATCCGCGTCCATAATCCAAAGACCTATTCCAAATTCCATATAACAGTATTAGCACCAAATTCAAAAAGACAATCATAGTATACATAAACATAGGCTTGTTTCCTGCAAGAGAGAAGCGGTCAACATTTTCCAATGATGCCGGCGAGACATCAGGATGTTCCAAAAATATCAAATCCGTATCGCTGATCAGTATTCTTAATCCATAATATTCGTTGTAAAGTCGTCATCTAAAGAATGATGTATCTCAGTCACGCTTTGATTGTGACTTTTCATATGAGTACCATGAGGATTTTGAAGTACATGGGTTTATACGGCCCCTAGCCCCGGGTTAAGCGGAATTGGAAACAAGTTACGAAACCTAACGCCATAGACCTTGCACGCTACGCTCGTATTTTGCCATCAGCATGCGATATGTATCGCCAAATTTGAGAAACTTTGAGTGGAGGCGCTTGGTGGTTTAGCCCTATTTTATAAGTTTCTGCAACAATGTTTTGTGACGTTGATTAAAATCGTTATATTTAACACAGGATCTAGCAAATGCTACTAGGCGTGATATGTATACGCCATATGCAGGTCCCACTGGAATATTACTGTCCAGAAAGGGATAGTTTACGATGTCGAAATTGTAATCATCCCTTTTGTCATACAGTCGACGAGAGAGAAGGCCCGCTTCATTTCTATAGAGATATAGGTCTAAATACGATGTGCCTGTAGGGTTATCTGTAGTTTCCTTCAAATCCAGTGAAGGTGGATATATAAGCCGCACGTAGAGTCAACTTTGCGAAAGTGGTGGTATTCACGAACGGTTCTTAACTTAATAGAACACGTAACATCCTCTTAAATCGTATCGGGCATTACAGACTAGTCTTTTGTGTTAAATGCCGTCATTTTCATCTGACGACGATACAGCTCACCAATCCCCAATGTACGAGTTGTCACAGCGAAACAGCTCATCAATTACCAATCTACGAGTTGTCAGAGCATTTCCATCATAGCTCTCTAGATTTGTATCTAATACCGCTTATGCCGGTGCTAGGAGCCGTGTGGTCATATCATCCAAGTTGCCATATGAACAGGTACAATAAAAGCGTACCTGAGATACAAAACATATCACGAATCGTTAGATTCTTGGTATGTGCTTTAGAATAGGTTAACCGGAAGACTTTTCTGTGAAGTCATGTGGCTCTGTCAGTATGTCGGCACCTCTTCCCACTTTCCTTATATGTGTTGTAATTGTTATGTTTCGGGAGCTCTAGAGCTCCCTTAAACCTCTCTTAGCCGTAAGAGGGGATGACATTACTAGTTAGACAGGTTTCGACATGGCGTTTCTGCTACTGCCGACATTTCCGTCGTGAAAGGGTCTTTAGGGATAGGACAAACCCTTTAGATATATATAGAGATTCTTAATTAATCCAACGGTATAGAATTCCACGAAATTTGATTATGGAAGTCATCGATCTGATTAATGGTGAAATAACACACCCCACCAGAAGATTCCAGGCAATACCAGCTAGTGTTCAAGTGCTGTGTACGCTGCGCTATTATGCAACGCGCAATTTCCAACTCGCGAATGCTGACCTATATGGTATCAGCCAACTCTCTGTGTCGCGAATAGTCGCAAGTGTGTCGAGTGCCTTGTGCAGGCATGCCATCGACATCATTCACTTTCCACGAAGAGCTGAAGTACAACAGGAGATGAAGGAAGGTTTCCACGAGCATGCTGCTATGCCCAATGTATTGGGTTGTGTAGACGGAACATTGATTCCTATTAAATGCCCAAATGACGACGAAGGTGCCCTCGTTTGCAGAAAAAATTTCCACGCCCTTAATGTCATGGCTGTTTGTGATCATAAGAAGAAGTTCATGACTGTTGTAGCAAGGTGGTCGGGCTCTGCCCATGATGCATTCATTTGGAGGAACAGTCATCTAAATGGCGATCTTGAAGCTGGAAATGGTGGCAACGGTCATTTTCTGGGCGACAGCGCATATGGCCTACAGCCATGGCTGATGACACCCGTTGCCAATCCACTGAGATGGACGGAGCCACAGGCGTACCCTATGTATCCTCGAGTGCGCATTTGGATTGTGGAAGAGGCACTGGCGCTGTCTACATAAATATGGCAAGTAGACACAGTTTTGATGTTGTACCATTGATATGCAATTGCGCGTGATATCGCAATATATCATTCAGATGCGACATTCGAAGATCTACTACTGTCAACTTCGTAAAATCAGGTCAATGATATAGATGTCTTTGTTCGCATGAATTTATCACCATTACTCCCAAAATATATTCTCATCAAAGACGGCAATGGAAAATTTTCAAGGATACGAGAATGATAGTAAGTGTACCTTTCATTAATTCCAGGCGGGGCTCTCACATTGTCACCAACAAAGTGCACTAAGGTAGTGACTGCTACTACGGTTTTGCACAACATATGTCAAGACGGCAATGTGCCAATTCCACCCGACTCCCCCGAAAACAACGACGATTACCCAGACAACGACATCAACCCTTCATTGGTCAATGATGTGGTGCGAAATAGAGTGCGGTATCAAGAGACACAACAAGCCCAAACTCGTCTTATAAATCGATTTGTAGTTTGACCTGTTATTGATCCGTGGAATATCGTATGTCTGTAAATTCAGTCATGCATTCCTCAGTCGAAGGAGTAAAATGCTCCATTCATGCTTTGCCGTTTGAAGAACTTTTTCTGTTATGACTAGTCCAGTTTAAAAGCTGTAATTCTTGGATAAATTTTGGTTAGTTTAACGTTTGATTTTTTAAAATTTTCATGAATATTTAACTTTGAGAAAAAGTTGAGCCCTTTTGTCGATTTTGTACCCATTTCCAAGCTGCATTCGGATCGGGTCTGTCATCCTTATAAGATGCGGCACTTGCTAATGTCAAACAATAACACAATTTGCTATATAAACTATATAGGTTGGGAGGAATAAAGTAAGAGAGCAACCAGATCGATGGGGATTGGTCCCTTCTAGAATTTGATGAGGTATCTCCTTCACTTCCTGCACCCGCATCGTCAGCGTGTCCGGTGTCAGTCGTTGCGTCATCTTGTAACTGCAGAGAAATTTTTAATTTTTAGCTAACTACACAAGTGATCATTTATAACAACAATTAACTCGATGGCTTATCTGCGTTCATGCTATATAGTACGCAGATGCGGTTAATCGATGTAGGATAAATTTCCACAAAAAATGGAGGTATGAAACTGAAGTAGGACTGAGTTATGTATTTGAAAACCGAACTGAAATGCGACATGCTTTGTTATGCTGAGTGAGTCCTATGCCATATTTTACGAGGAAGATTGATGCGGTAATTTATGGATCACCATTCTGGATATACTTGTTGAACTCACCGTATTCAGGGTTGAAGTCGAAGGAAGCGTTGATGAACCTCCAGTATCAATCCCACCCTGTATGCTATACATCCAGGTATCACCGGCAATGGAAACGATTTTGAACTCTGTCTCTGTAAGATCGGGCACAGACTGAAGACCCTCACCAGTTTTGTTTTTATCTTTTCCAACCAGCGTTGCCCGTTTTTTCGTCTTGGATCTCACGTCTTCCCATTTCTTCTTGATGTCGTCTACACTCCGTACGCATGGTGATGCCGAATTAACCCGAATCGCGATATCTTTCCACGTACGTGTTTTTTCTTGGAATTTGTGACGGTATTACTGAATTTGCTCATAAGCATTCGCTGGTTCTCCTCAACATTATTTACAAGAATTTTAATCTCGTTTTCGGTAAAATTTGCCTTCCTTTTCTTCTCTGTTGCCATGATCCTTCACGAAGCTAAACACGAAAGGCGAGTTGCTGGAGTGACCAGTCGTACCGTATATAAGGGTACAGTTAAAATTTGGGGTAACGTCTCCCATTCAAAAGCTACCGCGAGAGAGCATGCCGCGTCAAAAGACAGGCTCTATATTTATCAAATTATTGTAGCTAGTTTCTACCATGTTGTACCGTCGCGCTGTCGTGTTCTCAGTCGTATTCTACTAGCATGTCGTGTCATCATGTCTCAATTACGTTGTTTGGTCGTACAGCTGAGTTGTCTTGTCGACATGCCGTTTTGTCGTACAGCTGTGTTGCCGTGTCTTGTCACACTGATGTCGCAATGGGGTATTGCCGTGTTACATTCCAACAAATATGCTCAGATATATCCATGCGCCTGATCTTTGAAAGAAGCTTGTCAACACGACGACATGGAAAAGGGCTACACAATAACACGGCAAGTGCACACCGGCGTGGAATCATAGTGACCCGGAAATTCGATAGTATGGCAGCAAGACAACACAAATTAATTCCGACATGACGACATGACAACACAAACGCACGACAATGCGATATGACGGCATGTCGACACGACATCTCACCACCACGGAAGCACAACACGACAACACTAAATGGCGGATATTGACCACCATACCAAATTCTTCCCTCAATCACAAAAGAATAAAGAAAATAAAACACAAACCAATTTTCATGTGTGACCTGAGTCTTTCTTACACAAATGACATGGTGAAGTGGTTTGATAATATTTTCAGTGATAACGAAGGCTGTTCTCAGGTTCAATGATAGGAATATATTAACTTATTTACCCACTACCGTCAGATTTAAAGAGGCCCTTAACTTTAAGTGGTTCGTAATTTTAAGAGGCATTTAAGTGTGGTTTTGTGAATACCACTTAGTGCACACGTAACATTCTCGCAAATCGCTCTTAACGTCCCGCAAATGACTAAGAGGCCCGTAACTTAAGTGGCGTTCGTGAATAAGGCCCCTGGATCTTACAGAATATGTGTGAAATGAAAGGCCAAGAAAAATGATTCCAGTAACTGGTACATGCATAATTGACCAAGCTGAGCAACGAGGACCACTGCCTTTAGAAACAAAGTGATATAACCACCAGTACACTGGCATACTAGAAGATCACATCTAGTCACGATGCATGAGCCAGGATGCAGAACAAATAGACAGTATCTGGACATTGGTCACAAAACATTCTAACATACTCCAATAATGTAATGGCCCAGTAATTAACATTTAAATGTTGTAGCTGTGGCCCATCTCAACTAAATACTAGGCACAGTGTACAGGAAATTGTATTCCATCTGACACACAAAGATAAGAAAGTACTATAAATTCAACAATTATGGTTGGTCTGCCAGACAAATTACATCATTTGTTATAATACCCATGTGAAGATACAGACAAAAGTGCCACCAGTACTGGCTAACTATACACCAGTATCCAGTTCCACTTCGTCCACAAATGGACAAAGTGCTGATGGAAAATCATCAGTGGTATATTGTGAATCTCATAGTGACATTTTACAAGATAACACTCTAAATAAAACCAGAACAATTCATAAAAGTGGTGCTCTGGTAAACAGATTGATCCAGAAATATCGGAAGACTAACCAGTTCACTGGTTGTGACACAAAGGCCTTTGTATAATGTAACAGAATGAGTTTGCCTGCATTATTAAATCCTTATATATGAACTGAAACACAAGGCATACATCCAGTTACAAACAACAGATGTTATAATTAACCCATGCACCTGGGCAGTTAATACTAATTGCTGGCAATTCAAATGCAAGTAGATCGCCACAGTCGTCAACATTGCCGTACACGACAGATTTTCAACAAAAAAACTGAGTTTACCCTCACTGGTGGTTCTATCAAAAATTATTCTTCTATCAGACAAATGCAAATAATGTTTCTGTGCAACTGAACATAGGCGAAATGAATCTATGGGAAAGTACTCAAACGTTGTATCTAACTGGATACAGAATATTAAGACACTAAACATAATAAACGTTCTAGTTAAAATTCAATCATGGTTCCGAATACAAGCAGCAATTTAACTCGGAAGCTGATGAACCACGCGCATATATACAAAGATATTAAATGTATATGTAGCTATGTTGCTAGGGCTCAATGCACAAAAGTGTATATAGGGGTGTATATATACAGTATTAAGCGGGGGGGGGGGGGCAAGAACTAATTTTGCGTACACACGTTCTGGACGTATTCCACGTTCACCGTATTTTCCTATTTTAATTCTCTGTTCCACCAAGTTATAATTTTGCGTTCCTCGTTTTGTGAGATTCGTATAAATTGCTTGCCTGCAAGAGGGGACGCAACTCTAGCGAATTCAGCTCTTCTGTGTGCGTCACTATTAAACAGCGTGGTAGCAAATAAAGACACACTTTACGAATTGTTTTTTCTTCGTTCTTCCTATTTGGATTATTTTTTTCTTCTTTCTCCGTAATAGAGATTATTTTTTTTACGTTCACACGATCGCTTACCCCCCTCTATTAAAGGCGACAAATTGAATAATTGAAGCTGATGAACCACGCGCATATATACAGAGATATTAAATGTATAACTATTTTGCTAGGACTCAATGCACAAAAGTGTATATATACAGTATTAAAGGCGACAAATTGAATAAGTATTTACTGTCCTAAAGGATAAGTACTTTGAACAATTGTAAACTTTATAAGTGCACGAAGACGAATGGAAATCATGATTCTATGAGTCAAACCGGTTATAAGTCCCATCCACCTTGACATAGAAAAGTGTGGGGGGGGGGGAGAGGTGATTGCATATTTGGACATTGACATCTGGAGATGGTTGGTATCGATTATTTGGGAGCTCTCTCCGTAGTAGTAGGGTGCGAGTAAATCGAGCCAACTTTCACCCGGATGCAAAAATGACGTCACTTCCGGTTTGGGTGAATGGGGCGTGACCTTTGGACATGTCCAGACTTGTCTGTGTCTTTTGATGTACTGAGGTTTTTCCCCACAATGGCGGAGATGTAAAAAAATGGCGGAAGGTGGCCGCCATTGTGGGAAAATGGCGGATAATGGCGGATAATGGCGGAAAGACCGCCATTGTGGTAAAATGGCGGATCATGGCGGACAATGGCGGAAAAACCTGACCGCCATGGGAAAATGGCGGATAATGGCGGATAATGGTGGATAATGGCGGATAATGTCGGAAAGACCTGACCGCCATTGTGGGAAAATGGCGGATAATGGCGGAAAGACCTGACCGCCATGGGAAAATGGCGGATAATGGCGGATAATGGTGGATAATGGCGGAAAGACCTGACCGCCATTGTGGGAAAATGGCGGATAATGGCGGATAATGGCGGAAAGACCTGACCGCCATTGTGGGAAAATGGCGGATAATGGCGGATACACCGCCATTGTTGAAGAAAAACGTATAAAAGGGGCGATTTTTAGTGGTTTGGTGTATTCATTGGAGTGCCAAACGGAGGTCTCTCACCTACCTGCCTGCCTGACCAGCCTGGCCAGCCTGCCTGCCTGCCTACCAGCCTGTTCTGACGAGAGGAGGGCCTCACTGGAGCATGAGACGTGGAGAAGATTTTCATTTTACCAGTGCAACTTCTCCAGCCTATCTCACCATAGCAGCTACTGACCAGCCTGAGCCCACAGTCATGGAGTCATCCCAGCGAGCTAAGCTTTAACAGCACCGTGTTCGCCTCATTGATGAGATGCAGTATGTGGCCGAACTATGTGATCTGCTTATGGTGGAAAACATAATCCTTAAACACGGTGTCGAAGATATCATGGCGGAGAAGACCACTTCACGACAAAACAGAGCCCTCATCGACGATCTACTGCGCCGTGGCCCCTATGCATTTCTAGCCTTCGTGGAGGCGCTGAAGAAGACGGGAAATGAAGAACTAGCAGATCTACTTCAAGCCCAGGATTCAGAAGATAATATCTTAGTCATGGACATCGCCGAAGAGCGTACAGCTACCAAACGTACGCACCAAGAGTCCGGTCTACCTGCCAAACCCGGTGCATCACCCAAACGGCCCCGACTAACACCTTTAGAAATACCTCAGCAAGTGCTTCAGCCAGTGCCCCAGCAAGTGCCTGAGCAAGCGAAAGAATAGGTGCTACTTCCTATGTCTGTGCAGGAAATCAATGACATTATCCAGCAGGCCTACCAGGCGGCCCACACGAATACTTGGGAGCTCTCTCCCTATTTAACTGTGAGTGTCAAAGAAGAGGAAGTGCATTTTAACGCACCGGCCTGGGACGACAAACCACCTAAGCATATCGCCTTGACGTTGGACACCTGGATAAGAGTACAGGCCATTGAACACGCCGCCGATGCGGTCATTGACCACCAGGGGAGTGACGAAGCGAAATTTTATGTGGGTGACGACATCTTTGTCACCTGTTCTACATTCAACAACATGCTCCTCGTGCATATTCGGAAATGGAAAATGAGGTCAGATACGCAAAAGCGTATTCCTTGTTCTCAGGCCGTCACCCTGAAAATACCTGCGTGGCGGAAGCTGCAGAGTCTCACAGCTGAAATTCATGAAGTCCTGTCTGACCAGGTGTCTCAGTATATTTATAAGAAGTACATCGACACATTCCTGGATCATCTCAGACCCTGCATTCGACACTTGCGTATCCAGCAATGTGCAGGCTGTGTGAACAAGAACGGGCTCTTCAACACGCATACGTGTGTGGACAATAGTATACCA
Source organism: Hanleya hanleyi (assembly GCA_036873755.1). Classification (NCBI taxonomy): domain Eukaryota; kingdom Metazoa; phylum Mollusca; class Polyplacophora; order Lepidopleurida; family Hanleyidae; genus Hanleya; species Hanleya hanleyi. Next base: position 62,923 of record JAVTVY010028297.1, read on the forward strand.
CCAGACGCCCTCATCACTGAGGCACTACAGGACGTGAACGAGGTGCAAATTGCCCAGGCATTGGAAGCTGCCTGTCCACCCAGAATTCCACGTGAACAGATTGCCACCTTCATCTACGTGCACCAGGGGCGGAAAGACGATGACGAGTTCAAACAAGTCTTGTTGCATAAATATTGAACATTTCACACAAGTCTTGTTGCATTGAACATTCAGACATTACCGTATTCCTACATTCTATGTTCATTCTATGTTCATTCTACGTTCATTTAAGCGCCTTGATAGCGTATAATTGTATTAAAAAAATTCAATATCAAGAGTCTACTGTGGTGAAGACGTTCATTCTACTGTGTTAATAAAAATAGTAGAAATTCAAAATGTGTGTTAGTGTTCATTCTTTGCAAAGATAATTGTATTAAAAAAAATTCAACACTAAGAGTCTACTGTGGTGAATAGGTTTTCATATTGGTGATGGGAGCTGGTGTTTTTTGTGCTTTGAGTTAGAAAGTCTCACCCCTTTCGGGAGTAAATAGGTGGCCCTGAAAAGGGCCTTTGGAAATAACAGCGTCATCACACTGTTACGGACGGAATTTTTTTTTCACGCCTGACACCCACGTCCTACACACAGGGCATCGTGTCTTTAAATGTAGTTCCTCCGTCTCGGCGCGCTGGCACGTCTCCCCTATACATGTTAGGGATGCCAAGCATACGGCACATAGGCATATGTGACCGTAGGGGAAGAAGGCGTACATGGTCTCTTCGATGTTACATACGCTACAGGTGGATTTATTCTGTTCCTTAGTCAGTTGTACACGTAGTTTACACTTGTCCTCTTCTAATTGATCAATCTGTTCGTTCAGGCGGACGATCTCTGCTAGAGGTGATGGTGGTGGTGTTGTCATTCCTGTTGTGGTAGCCGATGTTGGGGTAGCCGCTGTAGTTGCTGGGGGTCTACTATTTAACCACTCCACCTCGGGGAGATCTTCATCGTCTGTTGCTTGATCCTCATCTTCTTCCATAGCGTCCCTTATCTCTTGCTCTTGTTGTGCACCTCTCCGTCTCAACGCATCAGCAATATGATGTTCATGCACCCGCTGTAAGCTGGTAATGATTGTAACATGTTGTTCGTTGCCTTCTCCACTTGTGTGAATCACTTCCCTATGTTCTCTAGGATCTTGTGCGTTCATCGTGTTGAATAGCGTCCGTCTGGTAGGATTAGCCATGATGCAGTTCTGAATGAATGGATAGCAGATGAGATACTGCGCGCTATTTATAGTCTAATCGTAGAGCGCCGCCATTATCCGCGCGGACATCAGCGTAATCTTTCCATTGAAAGATTGTGTTTGCTCAGGCCCGCTGAAATTTTGTGTTTCTTTTCCATCTTTAAACCGGTCTCATTTTGCAATAAATGCGAGTTGACGTGTAAAACTTATTTCAACTTGAACTTGGGGAACTTATGGTGTAGCGTTGAAAAATTCAGAAGGCTAGCGGCAGGCTAACCCACTATTTGTAATGATTTTATCGATTTTTAGACCCGTAGGGTTATGGGAGTGGTGGTGTGGAAAACCCGGTAAATTTGAAATAAATCGGTTTACCTGCGTAAAAACACTTGAGGTGTGTTCCTCACAGCCTTATAATGTCACCCTGAAAATTGCAGCGGGTTTATCGAAAGAAAAGTAGGAATTGTTATCCTATCACGCTGGCTACGGTAACACAGCCATTGACACGCATAGCTGTACACACATTCGGCTCCAGACTGTATAGCGCTGTGATACGGGCGCGGACGTCAGCGTAATCCTCCCCATCGAAAGATTGTGTTTGCTCAGGCCCGCTGAAATTTTGTGTTTCTTTCCCATCTTTAAACCGGTCTCATTTTGCAATAAATGCGAGTTGACGTGTAAAACTTATTTCAACTTGAACTTGTGGAACTTATGGTGTAGCGTTGAAAAATTCAGAAGGCTAGCGGCAGGATAACCCACTATTTGTAATGATTTTATCGATTTTTAGACCCGTAGGGTTATGGGAGTGGTGGTGTGGAAAACCCGGTAAATTGGAAATAAATCGGTTACTTGCGTAAAAACACTTGAGGTGTGTTCCTCACAGCCTTATAATGTCACCCTGAAAATTCGAGCAGGTTTATCGAAGAAAAAGTAGGAATTTTTATCCTATCACGCTGGCTACGGTAACACAGCCATTGACACGCACAGCTGTACTCACATTTGCCTCCAGACTGTATAGTGCTGTGTTACCGTAGCCAGCGTGATAGGATAAAAATTCCTACTTTTTCTTCGATAAACCCGCTCCATTTTTCGATGAGAAGATTTCGCTGACGTCCGCGCGCTCTACTGTTAGACTATAAAAAGCGCGCAGTGTCTATCCATTCATTCAGAACTACATCATGGCTGAAGACATGGCTCAACATATGGATATTGATGGAGCGATTGACAACCTATTACAAGAGCTATTCATAGATAATGAACAAGAACACCAACCGGTAGAGGGCGGCGACACTTTCATCGATATGGAACACGACGAAGATTGGCTTGACAACATAATCCAAGAGCTATTCATAGATAATGAACAAGAACACCAACCGGTAGAGGGCAGCGAGACTTTCATCGATATTGAACACGACGAAGGAGGAGAAGAGGCAGCGGATGTCACCGCCAATAGTACTCTCCAATACGAATGGTTTGAAGGAGTGCTACAAGATGTGTTCAAACAACATCAAGAACAAGCCCAAGACCAAGAAACAGAAAGAGAAAAAAAAGAACAAGAAGAGATGGCTATTTTACAGCACCAAGAGATGGAGTACTACTCTACCGCAATAAGAAGAAGACTGGCGCCAGACACAATATGGAAAGCGCCACAGTATTTACGCTGTGTCGAATGCTGTAGTCGCTTCGCCAAATACGCTATATTTCCATGTGGACATCAAGCCTTATGTATTTGCTGTATTCACAGACATGCACAAAGACCAGAGTCTACGACCACTGACAACCCCATAGTGTGTAAACTCCTAGCGCTGAAATGTCCGGTGTGTATCCAGAGGCAAGCCGACCTGTTCCGAACGATGTAACCCCCCTTACATCTTCCTAACGGCCCTTTTCAGGGCCACCCCAATCTTTCGAAAGAGGAAGCTTCTAATTAAAAGCACAAAAAAAACACCAACTCTTGCACATGCACACACCTAGGTAATAATAGGTAAATAACACTTAGTAGATGGAAACTTCCTACTAACAGCACCCAGGTATTAGTATGAATGTACGGTAATAATAGCCCGAATAGTGCCGGGAAAAGCCGAGTGTAACAAAAAAAAATTCGTTGTGGGAGATTGGTAATGAGAGAGGTGAGGAGATTGAGCAATACCGAGGTGACCCGGAAAAAGCCCAGTGTAAAAAAATTTTCTGCTGTGAGGTGTGGGAGATGGGTAGAGGGGATTTTGCATGGGTTGGCCCTGAACACTGAAAAGGGTCCCCCTTGGAAGGTTTAGGGGTTGGCCCTGAACACACTGAAAACGGGGTCTACTGTGTTTGGAAGGCTAGGGGTTGGCCCTGAAAAGGACCGTTGAGGGCAGGGATTTTTTTGGGGGTTGGAGATTGGTAATCATAGAATATAGAGGAGAGGAGATTCACCATGTAGGACCTGATTTGAATTGAATGTGCCAAGTTAGAAGTTCCCTTTCGTAAGATTGGGGTGGCCCTGAAAAGGGCCGTTAAGGTCAATTTGTTTACCCTGTTTTATTCAGGGGGAGTTTGCCTGTCTACTCCAAACTGGCGGAAAAGTACCGACCAGGCTGCAAAACGAACCAACTAGGCTGTTGTTGTTGTTGTTGGCCAGGCTCTCGCTCCGCATCGTCATCAGAGGAGGAATCTGCCACCGGTAGATCGTCCAGAAAGCGCGCTGGTGGGATTCGTGGCACGTCTGCTATGTCAATAAATTCCGGTTCTTGTTGTTGTTGTTGTTGTTGGTGGTGGTGTTCGTCCAACACATCTCTCAGGCAGTCCAACCAGTCTCGCCCCAGCAAATCGGCCGGCGCCCTTGTCACTAGATCATGGAGGTCGGCCCAGGCGAGCGGTGTGATGTTCGTATTGTCCCGTGTCCACTTCTTTATTTCACCCAGCCAATATTCTCTCACGGCCCACGCCAATTCTTTTCTCTCCCGCATCTCTTTCGCCGCACCTTTGGTGGTCGACATCTTCGCTACACGGCTCATGATTTTGATGTATACGTGTTCAGCGTATGAGAAATGTGGTTTGAATGAAGCTTCTTCCCACGCGGCCCGGCCCCTGGTTTTATACTGAAACTAGTGTAGATTTTCATTGGCTGTTTAATCGGGGTGATGCTCGTTCATTGGTTCTGTCTCCGGCCTCGCCATTGGTTGACATACGTGTCGCTGATTGGTCCAATATGGCGCAACTGATACCTTCCTGGGTTAATTTTCAATCCTCGCTTTTTGCACAAAATTGATATAGCAAATTCCCATGTTAACTCCATTCGTATCTCTATAACATTAGGGTTGAACTACGCGTCGCTGATTGGCCCAATTTAGGCGCGAGTGATGCCTGCTGGGTCACGTCAGAATCCTCTAATTTTGTACAAAATTGATATAGCAAATTCCCCAGGTTAAATCCATTCGTATCTCTATAACATTAGGGTTGAACTACGCGTCGCTGATTGGCCCAATTTTAGGCGCGAGTGATGCATCCTGGGTCAACTCACAATCCTCTCTTTTTGCGCAAAATTGCTATGGCAAATTCCCAGGTTAAATCCATGCGTATCTCTATAACATTACACCCCGAATGATCACGGACTTTCACGATGGCGCGAGTGATGCATCTTGGGTCACCTCAGAATCCTCTCTTTTTGCACAAAATTGCTATAGCAAATTCCCAGGTTAAATCGATTCGTATCTCTATAACATTACACCCCGAATGATCACGGACTTTCACGAAGGTGGGGGAAAATAAAAAACTATAACTTATACGGGTACGGACAGAGAGAGGCACGAAAAAAAACTATAACGTGTACGGCTACGGACTAGGGGTTAATAGACACTACCGGGTGATCACGGACTTTCACGAAGGGAGATGGAAAAATAAAACCAGAACGTGTACCATTCGATATATACAGGCCTCCCTAGTCGATGTTTTGTCATTCACCACCATGGGAGCGCACGGAGCACATGAGGAGCTTGCCTTGTTCCAACTCACCACCCACGTCACCCTGATCGTCTATGACCATCAACTGCAGCTCATCGAAGAACAACCCCGAGAGATGAAGCTATGTTTAACCCTAGCAGGATGGACTCTATTGACACGGTTGTTACAGGGAAAAGAGCCCGAAGTCGATTTCATGCACGTGGGAGTGGGTGTCTACCTACGAAGTGGTAGAGATGATTCTTTTTTCCCCCGGTTAGAAGAGCGTGGTGGTCCTCCTATCATACTCCGTCCGGCATAATTTATGGCTGGCGCTGAAAGCTATTATCCCCGACGTCCACGACTTACTGCTCCCCGACGCGAACTCTGTGGCTACCCGCACTCTTACACCTGGCTGCACCCTATTGTTGTACCCCAAACGAGTGGAGCTCATCGATGACGACAGTAGGTGTTGGTGTACGTCTGAACCCAAAGCGCGTGTCTCTTTGTCACCGGAAGGCTGGACTACCTTGAAACGGGTGTTGTTGGGTGACCTGGACGGTGATAGCATTCACCTGTATGACGACGTCTACATTTTCCGCGGTCCCTTTTTTGCTCGACTCCTCTGTCTGAAGCGGGGTGGTTTTACTCTGGACCCTGATCTATGGACAGCCTTGGAAAAAGTAATCCCCATTGTCGATGAAGTACTATATCTATAGGGTGCACACAGGCTAGAGTGTCAGTGTCTACTCATGAAGCGAACACACAACAGCGCAACCCGGTGGAGCAGGAAGACGCAGAGGGGGACGCAGATGAGGGGGACAGGCACCCGAAAGGGAATCCGAAAAGCTGGGCGGCAGGAATCCACGTGGCGTACCACTGTGAACAAGGTGTTAACAGATTTGTATTACAACCCTATCAGTCCAGCCGCTTATAGCGCTGTGGGAGCGCTCGCTCGAGCTGCACATTCCCAAGGCATCAGTCGAACTGAAGTTCGAGAATGGTTAAAAACCCAAGACACTTATAGCTTACATCGAGCAGCCCGACGACATTTTCGCCGTAAACGAGTCATCGTAGGAGGCGTAGACGCGCAATGGCAGGCCGATTTGGTCGATATGAGTCGATTTGCACCCCACAATGATGGACATCGGTACATGTTGACCTGTATCGATATTTTATCCAAGTACGCATGGGTACTGCCCATCCGGATCAAAACAGGAGAGAATCTGGTACGTGCGTTCCAGCAGATTTTCAAGACGGGACGCAAACCCCTCTATTTGCAAACGGATGAAGGCACAGAATTTCTCAACCGCCACTTTCAAGCCTTTCTTAAGAAACAGAAGGTGTTTTTCTTTCATACGTACAACGAGACCAAAGCCTCTGTGGTGGAACGATTCAATCGCACCTTCAAAGGACGAATGTACAAGTATTTTACCGCCAAAAACACCCGACGGTACATCGATGTGCTACCTCAACTGGTCCAAGGGTACAATCGAGCCTATCATCGCAGTATCCAGCGAGCTCCCCTCGATGTGACAGAACGCAACGAACATCAAGTGCGCCGTACGCTGTACTCGATAGACCCCAGTCCACTCACGTCACCCCGTTACAAACGCGGAGATGTGGTACGGATCAGTAAAGTCAAAGGGCAATTTGAGAAAAGTTACTTGCCCAACTGGAGTGACGAGCACTTTGTCATCGTTCGCCATAAGCCTCGACATCCACACGTCTATCAACTGGAAGATCTACAAGGAGAAACACTGCAAGGCACGTTTTACGAAGGAGAATTACAACCGGTGGTGAAAACACGGAAAGACTACTACACGGTGGAAAAGATTTTGAAAACGGAACGTCGACGTGGCATCCCCTATCATTTCGTCAAATGGCAAGGTTGGCCCAGTTCGTTTAATTCCTGGGTCTCAGCCCGTGACATGAAACGGCTATAAATTCTACCTCACATCGCCTACAACCTTCAGTGTAGGGTTGTACCATGGATAGTGCACATCTGCCCTTACTGCTGCGCACTCGAAAAGGACAAGTCGGTACCGTGGTGTGTCTACTAGTGCTTGTGGGTACCTTATTTGGAGGAGTTTTCTACGATTTGGCGTACCTGATATCCTGTTTCTCCGCCATTCGTCCAAGTCCTGCCCCACCTCAACGTCAAGTGCAATCACCCAACACCACCACCACCACCACACCACCACTACTCTCTCTCCTACGACGCTACGGACCCTTACCAGATCACCCGGAGTCCAGCCCACTACGCGGTCTAGTCCTACTACTACTCCACCTCTACGGAACTTCACCAGGAGTCCACCCGTGTACACCCTCAGAAGCGAACCTTCCACCAGATCACGGCAACCACCCACCACCTCCACCCCACCACGACGCTAACGCCTAGAGTGGGATCCGGTGAATCACGTTTACCACGGCAACGGTACCCGCACGACTACGATCCACGACAACGGTTCTCTGAACCTCAAATCACCAAATAAAACTCTATGGATCCTCGGTGGCAGCATCCCTTCACGTGTCTCATCGTCGGACCGACCGGGTCGGAAAAAACACACTTCGTTCAACGGCTCATCCAACACGGGTCAGCCCTCATTTCACCTCCCGTGGCTCGCATCCTGTGGTGTTATGGAGCTTGGCAACCTGCGTACGAGGAACTGGCACGCATCCCTGGACTCACCTTGGTGGAAGGATTACCTCCAGAGGACACCCCAGAAGACACGTTGGTCGTGGTAGACGATCTGATGACCGAAACGGACAGTCGGGTGACGCGTCTCTTTACGAAAGGAAGCCATCATCGTCGGTTGAACATCATCTACATCGTGCAGAATCTCTTCAGTAAGAACAAAGAGCACAGGAACATTAGTTTGAATGCTCAGTATGTGGTCTTATTCAAAAACCCCAGAGACGCATCACAAATTATGCATCTGGCGAAACAGATGTACCCTAAAAACACGGCCTTTGTGCGGGAAGCCTTTGAAGATGCCACCCAAGGGGCCCACGGGTATCTACTCATCGACTTGAAACAAGAGACACCCTCGGCACTTCGATTGCGCACCCACATTTTTCCCGGAGAGTTGCAGACTGTGTACACACCCAAATAAAAGAAGAAGACACAACCCTCTAGCATTCACTTCCTCATCATGTCTGCACGGTTACGGAAGCACGTGCCGGCCCTCCGCGTTTTACGCAGCGCGCCACCGGAGGTGGGCCGGACCCTGGTGCGCGGCGCGGACCCAGAATTCGTACGGTGTTTGTGTGAAGTCGCTCATAATGTGTTAACAGGGAATGTTCCTCTCAGTCCCCTGCAGAAAGGGAAATTGCAACGGCACAAGACGGGTCTCCGAACGCTGGTGAAGAAGACGGGCAGTGTAAAGAAAAAGAAACAGGTGTTACAGCGAGGTGGATTTCTCGGAGCACTCCTCGCACCCTTAGCCGCTTCCGTACTGGGACCGTTAGTAGGATCCATCTTGGGTGGAGCACGCTAACGTCATGGAACATACGAAAAAAATGATGCTGGTGGAACCTCGACTGTTACAGAGTTTGCAATCACCCTATCCCGTGCCTGCCACGGTGCAACAACTCCAGTCTCTCGACGAAGAGATGAATAGTATACTCCAACGTCGACTACCCGATCACGAGAAAATTCAACTCTACCATCACACGCTGAACCGGTACAAGACGTTTGTGGATCAATATAGGGGTAGTACACCACCACTACCCGCAGCGCCAACACCCACACCGCCGCCATCATCACCTCAGCTGGAAGAGGAAGTGTTGGCCAGTGTCCCTAAGGCATTCAAGACCAAGGCTCGCTTATTGTTGGACCGGATGAAACAGAATCCCGATATGAGTTGGAGCGATAGGGGGGAACTGCTTATTCGAAACCGAGTGGTGCCGGGGTCTCATATCACCGATTTGATCAACGATACGGTACGCTCTCGCAAACACTCTAATCCACCGGGCTGGGAAGCCTTTGCTCAGGGTTGAAAGACACACACACCCCTCAAGAATTGGTGGGGAATCCTAACCGTTGGGCTTTTATGCAGCGGACATCGATGAGAAGACGACCACCACCACCACCACCACCACCACCCTCTTCTTGGGCACCGGAGTCACCTTCCAAAACACCACAACGACGGGCACCTACTTCGTCACCCCTTTTACCACGCCATCCCCTGCAACCCCCCAGATCTAAGTCACCGCGACGATCACGACGCCAAGGTCATCCGCCCAAGGCCTGAGAGCCCTATTAAAGCCAGGTGCAGAAGCCAGAAAGCTCAGTCGTCACGTTTTACCTCACGTTGCCCAGTAACAGTTCGCTCGATGTGTTTCCTGACAACAGCTTGGCCAAGTACGTGACCCAATTACCGCAACCGTTGCATTTACCTGAACGATGGGAATGTGGACTGGTGGATATTCAATACCCTTACTCGTGGTACAACGTGCGAGGCCAAGAAGTATGGTACGAAGTGACCTACGAAGGCAAAGTACACCGACTCACTCTCCCGGAAGGCCAATACGATACCCCCAAGACGTTCATAGAGGGTCTGATCACCTTGTTGAATTACAAGTCTCTACGGAAGGTGACGAATAATTCAAGACCCCTCAAAGCCTATCCCTTCAAGAATCACGTGATCTTCGATGTCAACACACACAACGACAAGGCCTGTATCCTGCTCAGCTCCAACGTGAGTGTGGAACTCAGTCCTAGGCTACAGCAAATGTTAGGTCTGCCTTACAGCGTCTACGCGGGTCCCACCACCGACAACGGTACTCGGACGCAGTGGACAGCCATATTGTGGGCGATGTGAACACACCTCTGTTACGGGTGATACCCATTAAAAAGAAGTATGGCGATCAAGTCACCCACAGTTTCAACCACATACTCTACCTGCCCGTACGATATACCGATATCAACACGATCACGGTGGATATAAGAGATGACACGGGACACCCGGTCGCATTCGAACGAGGGAAAGTGGTGCTGGCACTTCATTTCCGACAAGCACGTTCTCCTCACTTCGTATAATGTACGTGCCTTACCAGTGCCATACGGCTAGCTATGCCGACTACTACAAGAAGCAAACGGGAGGTAGCTTGCCCATCTTTAGCGGTGCACGCATGCAACGAGGTCACGGGTTGGGTAACATACTGGGCAGCATCGTCAAAACGTTCTTGCCCTTGGTGACACGGGGCGTAAAAGTGGTGGGTAAACAAGCGGTACGCAGTGGACTGCACGTGGCCGGTGATGTCTTGGGAGGCACGGCACCCCGACAAGCCTTGAAACGACGGGCCCAAGAAGCAGGCAGCGTCTTGATCGCCAAAGCCCTTAAAAGACAACCACGGGCACAGCGAAGAGTCATTCGACGTCCGACACACCGACGACGCACACCCCGGAAGAAGAAGAAGGGTAAGAGAGACATCTTCGCATAATGGCATTCATTCACTCCGAGTCGTGTCCGTCTACCAACAGTGAATTGGATTTGTGGACTATTCCACCCACCCAGACCAGTGTCGCCGAAGGACGTTGGGTAGAACATCGACCCCTGGCTAGTCTGACGGGCACGGGACCACTGGTTTTTACCATTGAAAACAAAGATACGTCCTACCTGGATTTATCCCACACCTACTTGTACGTGAAAGCCAAAATAGTGGACGGAGCCGGGGACCCCATCGGGGACGATGCGGTGGTAGCCCCGGTGAATCTTTGGCTGCACTCCTTGTTCCAACAGGTGGATATCAGTCTGAACGATAAACTCATCAGTACGTCCACCAATACGTACCCGTACCGAGCCTACATGGAGACGCTGTTGTCGTACGGCGAAGATGCCAAAAAATCACACTTGCAAGCCTCGCTGTACTACAGGGATACACAAGGAGCCATGGATGCCTTGAGGATTGCCAATAATGGGTTCAGCAATCGCAAGCAGTTTACAGCCACTAGCAAGTCCGTCGATATAATGGGACGACTGCACGCCGATCTGTTCCTGCAAGACCGCTACATGATGAACGGTGTATCCATCAAGATCAAGTTGATCCGTTCCCCACCCACTTTCGCCTTGATGGCCGGTGGAGATGCCCCCAATTACAAGATCATCATAGACGATGCAGCCCTGTTTGTCCGTACGGTAGATTTGCAACAGGGTGTGTTGTTGAGTCACATGGAAGCCTTATCGAAAAAACCAGCCCTGTACCCCATCCGACGCGTACAGACCAAGGTGTTCTCTGTGCCAGCAGGTACGATGATGGCCAATCGTGAAAATTTATTTCTAGGGGATCTCCCTAAACGTCTTACCCTGGCGTGTGTCACCAACACCAGTTTCAATGGACGGTGGGATGAGAATCCGTTCCACTTTCAACATTTCAACATCAACTTTTTGGCACTGCACGTGGCCGGCCATCAAATCCCAGCCCGTCCGTTACAACCGGATTTTGGTAACCATCACTATGTGCGGAGCTACCTGAACCTGTTTATAGCCACAGGACAAAACAACCAGGACGAAGGAAATACCATCACTCGACGAGACTTTAGCCGTGGGTACACGTTGTTCGCCTTCGACCTCACGCCAACCTTGGAACACGATCATCAACTGGCCTTGCTCAAGAAAGGAAACTTACGGTTGGAACTGCGTTTCTCCGTCCCTCTACCCCATACCATTAACGTGATTTGCTACGCTGAGTTTGATAACGTCATCACCGTGGATCAGCAAAGAAACGTCCTGTGTGACTACGCCAGCTAGAGTCATGGATACAGAGCAGCTGATGGGCATACTCCAGCGAGATCCTCGGGTACCCTTTCGAGGTGTGTTTCCACGCAATGTGTTTCGCACCACCCCCACCACCCCGGCAGCCTACATCCTGAATACAGACCCTGGTACTCGACCCGGTGAACATTGGGTGGCTGTGTACGTGGACACCCTGGGCCAAGGCGAATACTTTGAATCCTACGGACTTGCACCCCTGCATTCCGATTTGGCGAAGTTCATGGACGTATCTACTACAGTGTGGCGTTGGAATACTAAAAGATTACAAGGACCCTTGAGTAGTGTATGCGGATAGTACTGTGTGTTTTATCTCACTCATCGGAGTAGAGGACATTCTATGCAAACGATCCTACAAATGTTTGATGATTATTGTCAAGCCGAAGACCGTGATGTACTCGTCTATGACTGGACTGCCTCTCGTTTTAATGTGCATGCTCCATTTCTCTGGTTAACTTAATTGATTCAATGCACTGCGCAGTACTATTGTTTTTTGTTATGACGTTGTTGTTCTGACGTTCCTTGATGTTCAATAAAAAAGATTCATGAAAACCGAAGTGATGCGTTTGACTTTTTTTTATTCAAGTGAACAAGAAGGGTTAGACTATGTACAATAGAATGTCAACAATACAGGTGGTATGTACAATAGAATACAGGTGGTATGTACAAAAAACCTGTCAGGAGTAGGATTCGAACCTACGTTCTGCATTTCGCAGACCAGCACTGTTAACTGGCGCCTTAGACCACTCGGCCATCCTGACTTTACAGTTTTTAACTCGTGTATCAAAAGTCATAGTTCGAAATTTTCACAAGTCCAGGTAAGTAGTACTGATGCCATCGGGAAGGACTTTCCGTTTCGGGTAAAAGAAAGTAAAGGCGTCTCGTTGCTGGATGTACGTCCGCATCTGGTGGTCCACCACCCGAAATCCTCTGTTAGTTCCACTCGCACTGGCCTGGCTTTGCAGCACGTTCAGGTACAAGGCTTTGTCGATGTTGGGATCGCGCCGGTTCACCCCTTTGCAGCTAAACTTATTTTCGTCTCCACCGTAACAATAATACGTCTTCGAGGAGAGAGCAATCATGGCATCCCCACTCCACTCCAGCTTGAAGAGGCCCGGCGTACGCTTGTCGTACTGGTAATGGTCACGTCGAGGTAGCCACTGGTCCCGTTCCGCTTCATACTGTGCACGTAACTCGGGTTTGACCAGGGACTCCCAATCCGCATTAGAGACGGCCATGTAGGCCGAGTCTGTATCCATCTCCATGAGTTGCCAGTCTGATGGATTAAAATACACACCCATGAAATCATACAGAAACTGGAGCATCCTGAGCTTGGCCACCTGGTATACCATACATCCAATCTGCAGGGGCAGGTTGTAACGGATAGTCTTTTTAGCTAAAGTGATTCCATACGTGTCGTCATCGATGACCTCCACGGAGCGAAACAGAGGAGAATTCACTTTTTTGCGGGCTTGTGGGGTAGTACAGATGTTCACGCTCACGTGCTTATCCTGGTTCGTGACCGTTTTGCCATAATAGCCATTGCCCGTCAATTTCCACGATTCACCGAAGATGGCCTTACTCGGGTCTTGATCACCTTGACGACGGGCAGACGTCACGATGTCGGCATTCTCCGCAAAACAGGCATTGGGTACGTACTGTATCACTTGGTATACGCGTGTGACTTCCAGACCGTGGCTGATGTACCACTGTAGTAGCGGAGTGCCCAGCAAGATTTTCTCTGCCCACATACTGCCAATCAACATCCGTCGAGGTCGAGGCAAACACTCGTGTTGCTCAGCATAGGCCCCCATGGTGTCTGCAGTATCATCCCGACCCACCAGCGTGTTCTTAAAGATGGGAGGGCACTGGCCGAAGAGGGACTTGAGAGTGTCGGGAACATGCAGATCACATTCGACAAAGCCGTAGAGGTCCCCGGAACGAATGGCGTCGAATATCTGTGGCAGACTCAGGAGTCGCCGACGACTGAGCGGGTACTCGCGCTCTTTTAGGAAACGCCGTAAATGTGGGAGGGTCTGGCATATGGTGTGAAATTCACACTCCCACATTTCGATGAGATGGTATCCTCTCTCTTTCACGTAATCGCCGTTCTCATGCACTTCTTCCCGTAATTCTTCCGGTGTTTTTCCACGTCGTTCGTTGAAGCGTCCAGCGCTGAAATGGCATCCGTGGCCGTGCCAATAGCAGCCGTAAAATTGGAATACGGTCGGTGTTCTACCCACCAGGGCAAACCCATCGACGGGGAGTGGACGATCTCCTATGCGCTTCTCTGTGGCGTTGGTCTGATGGCGTATATAAATTCCCCGTCGATAGGCTTCCCAATCCAACCACTGGTCAGCCAGATGCTTGTAGGGAGTGCGTTGCGGTGTGAAATGCTGGCCTTCCGCCAACCAGCGTGTATAATGCCCACTGGGCATAGGTTGGGCCAGGGACCACAGGTACAAGGCATTGGCATCGAATCCGATGATCTTAGCACAGGGTTTCCCACCGGGGAGAGTAGTGACGTCCTTCTCGTGATAACGGTGAAAAATAAGGCTAGGTCCGCCGACGATGTTCTGCTTTAGACAATCATGCATGTCCGCATCTTTTTGCTGTATCAGCGAGAAGTAGGTAGGACACTCTTGAAAAAGATGGCGAAGCGCCAGACCCGGTAAACTCAAGCACTCCTTGAAGATGTCGACGTGCATCTCACGACGAAAGAGTTGAACCATTTTCTCGGCCGCTTCCAGGAAAGGAACCACATCTAAGTTATTATACCATATCAGGAAATCTCGCAAGGTCTGCATGTGTTGATCGTTCCATACCCGCTGTAGTTCCCGGTACGTGTCTTCCGGACATTCCACTTGCTTCAAATCGTCAAAGAACGCGTCCCGGGGTGGCAACTGTGTTTCCTCCAAACGGTCGAGCGTCGATATATACGTGTAAGGGAACCTCCCTTTGGTTTGTGCACAGTCATACGCCTTCACCCACTGATCATAGCTATAATTGGGAGCTAAGTAGTTCCGTACATCCAGGAAATGGAGTGATGTGGTAGTGAGGGCCATATGATTATTGATCTTCTTGATGACGGACTTGATGGTATTAGCCTGGGCCAAGTAAGGGTAGAGAAATTCCTTCACCATGTTCAAGTCGTATCGCCCCGAGTTGAAACCGAGCACCGGTAACTGACCTTGGTATTGTAGGAAGCGCGCTTTCAATTTCTCCGCATACGGTTTAGGTAAAGGCACATCCTGCGACTGCATGGGTTCCGGCTCCGACTCCGACTCAGACTCTGACTCTTCATCGTCACTAAACGACACACCGGGTATAGGAATCCGATCGTCCAGTTGGTCCAGTACGTCCTGGAACTTGGACGCCAACAATTCCGTACTGGCCGCACTGACTTCCTCTAAATACTCCATCATGCGGGTGATCAACTCATGGGAATCCCCGGTGGACACGAAACAGACCGGTGCAGCGTCATAGCCGGGTACTTTGCTGGAAATGCTCACACTCAGGGGGATATGGCGCTGCGTCCACTGCGTTTTCGCTGAAAACATGTCCATGGGCTCCAACAGGGCCTCAAAATCGTAACACGCCCGGTAGGGAAAATAACGGCCCTCCTCCGGTATGATAAGACCCTCATCGGCCAGTTCCTCGAAAATAGTAGGCGTATTATGATACACACCACCAGGAAATTTTCGCTTCACACTGTTGTCACAACTCTTCTCGTGCCGATGTAAGTTGGTGGAACGGTCAAACACACGATGGCATTGGGCACAACTGTAAGACTGGGCGTACAGGCTCATATCGTAGATCAGCGAAAAATGACTCACCCCATTGTCGTCGAAGACATTGACTTTCATCGTAGAAGCATACCGTTCTGTTGAACGATGAACCAATTCAGCCACAAATGTATCCTCCTCGCATCGTAATCGGTATACAAAGATATTGATGTTGAACAGAGTTTCCACGACATCCAAATTCTTGAACGGGACTCCACGGAACTGCCGCTCATCTAAGTCTTGCTCCTCTAAATACTGTTCCCTATAGCCATTGGCCACTCTGTCACAAGCCTGGGGATCACACTCGTCCACATGCACGGCCAAACACCGAAACTCTCATGATCTCTCATTTTCGTGACGAAAAATGTGACGTTGGTCACCATTTCCACAAGCCATTTGGTATTGGGGCGTTGCAACCGGGCCCATTCCAATGGGTCCAACGTAGTCAGTTGGTCGATGAGTGGCTCCAGAGAAATCGCATCCGTCACCGTGAAGGGCTGGTCAAACCCATAGATATTATTGCTGGGATAATAATACCGCAACTGGTCCGTCTCCTTGTGCCGTAAGATGTACCCGAATGTCATATTCACCTTGAACGCTGTCACCTGGTCTGTGAAAATGTTCTCGGCCTAGGTAGACAGATACGTGAGGTCCTGCAGTCGAAAGTTATACAAGTCCAATAGACGACGGTCACGGTGAAAACAATGGCGTATGGTAGCCCAGTGACGTCGATAAATGTCACTCACACGCTCGTCTTGGGGCAAGACTTCAACCGGAGGTGCTGCTGGGTCCCATGGAAAATCTTCTCCACGTCTCATGCTGCAGTGAGGCCCTCCTCTCGTCAGAACAGGCTGGTAGGCAGGCAGGCAGGCTGGTCAGGCAGGCAGGTAGGTGAGAGAGCTCCGTTTGGCAGTCCAATGAATACACCAAACCACTAAAAATCGCCCCTTTTATACGTTTTTCTTCAACAATGGCGGTGTATCCGCCATTCCGCCATTTTCCCACAATGGCGGTCAGGTCTTTCCGCCATTATCCGCTATTATCCGCCATTATCAGCCATTTTCCCATGGCGGTCAGGTCTTTCCGCCATTATCCGCCATTATCCGCCATTTTCCCACAATGGCGGTCAGGTCTTTCCGCCATTATCCGCCATTATCCGCCATTTTCCCATGGCGGTCAGATCTTTCCGCCATTATCCGCCATTATCCGCCATTTTCCCACAATGGCGGTCTTTCCGCCATTATCCGCCATTTTCCCACAATGGCGGTCACCTTCGGGTCTTTCCAGGCAACTGTCACCTCCATTATCCGCCATTACAGCTTCACGGACGCCTCCCACACACCGCCATTTTTTAACATCTCCGCCATTGTGGGGAAAAACCCCAGTACATCAAAAGACACAGACAAGTCTGGACATGTACAAAGGTCACGCCCCATTCATCCAAACCGGAAGTGACGTCATTTTTACATCCGGGTGAAAGTTGGCTCGATTTACTCGCACCCTACTACTCTCCGTTTAGGCCGAATTGGTAAATACATGTACTCAGTCCAGTCTATCATGTCCAGTCTACATGAGTCGGAGTGGACTTTGCAGATTGATATTTGTTAAAATATAGCGTGCTCTGACGAGCTTGGGCTGTCAGAAACTGGCATGAATGAACAGGAATGAATAAATAAATAGCAGACATAGCCCGATTTGCCGGCTCCATGTACTGGTTGGGAATGTGATTGTGCTCACATCTCGGGTGTAGTCAGACTGAGTGATTTGCACGTGCAATTTCGTCTCTGTTATTTTGAGTATTTCTGGGGTTTTAAGAAGGTATTATTTCAGATGTGTTTGTGTAGTATTTTTCGTGAACGTTTTTGGCATCTGTGCATGGTGAAATTTTAAATTAATTCGTCAGATTTTCGCTGTTCGTGGCGGTTTTTTGTTTGTCTTGGTCAGCCCATTTGGGTTGACCTAGATCACCATGTTCCTTGTGTAGGTAGATGGCGCTCTATGGAATGTAACACACGATCATACGGGTCTTTTGGTTCCTTGAAGGCACTGTGATATATTACCGCGAGCTATTTGTAAACTGTTGACAACTGTTATTATTTTCTTGTTTGTTTGTTCGAATTAATCTTTTCTGGAGCTTCCTGGGTGAGAGTCTATAATTAATAATTATTTTTTAGTGCTAGGACAATTAAACTGTGAGTTCACCATTTTCCTTGTGTAGGTAGATGGCGCTGTATTGAATATAACACTGTCATACGGGGCTGTTGGGTCTTTGGAGGCACTGTGTTAATATATAGCGCGGGCTATTTGTAAAACTGTTGACAACTGCTATTATTTTATTGTTTGTTCGAATGAATCTTTTCTTGAGCTCCCTGGGTGGGAGTCTATAATTATTTGTTAGTGCTACATATGGCACACAGACTGTTAGAGAGGCCACTGATCCTTAGACTTTTGGGGCTGAATGCCGCTAAGCCGATTGATATTTGGCGTGTGTAAGATGGGAAAGTCCCACGTTAGAGACTAATCTTACAAGAAAAGGGTGGGAAAGGTGCTTGGGGCTAGAATCATCTATTACTACTCCCCGAGAAAACAACACAACACCGAATTTGTGTGGTAAATAAAGTTGGTCTGTATTTCATGGTATTTGTCTTGTATATATACCTGTATAAAAACAACACTGGTCAGTTTGGCTGAAATGGCCAAAGTGGGAATATTTAATATAATATTTTAATTATTATATTTTAATGCAATATTATCAGGACATAGAATAGGTCAGAATATTAGATGGGAATAAGGTAAGTTAGGAAACAGTCTTGAGTAAGAATTAAGCAAAGATAGATTGAATTTTCTTAATTCCTCTGTACCGGCATTTTTAACAGTCTAAGCTGGTATCAACACTGTCATGAATATGAATGAAGCAAAGATATACTTATCATCGCCTACATACTACAAGCCTTCGAACAAGATATAATATGATAGAAATATTCGTCTGAATATTCCAAATTTTTGCATGCCAATGACAGGCAATCACTCATCTTTTTTCTACCGATACGGTACAGAGAGTGTTAATATAGTGTAACGGTTACCCGTTTGTGTAGGGAACAGTTTGAATCAGGAGCGTGTACTGCCGCTGGAATGTGGAAGAACGACCTTGACCCGTGTCGTCCGCGTTGAGCAAGGCAGATTTCGGAAATGCATTCCCCTGTATTTCTCGCTTACCAGAGCGAGTTGGAAGCTGATATTTAACAATTACGTCAGTTATGAATTATGGTTTGTTCTTCCATAGCCATATTTATTCAGCGAGGTCCATATAAACGGTTCGGGGAAGTGTGGTGTAAGTGACAATAAAGAGGGCGCTGGCATCGTCGACTTGTGCTACCTTTATCTGCAGGAGAACGGTTCTGTTTCTACCTTTATTCACGGAAGAGCGGTAGCCCTATATAAGCTCGGACGAACGGAGAGAGCGGGGTCAGATGAGAAATTGAAGGCTGGAGAAACACGTTCAGGTACAGCCTGTACTTATTGATTTTTGGCACAATTTACGGTTGGCCGTAATAGGCAGTTGTTTTGGCCTGGGAATCTAAAAGATTATAAATCCTGTAGCTAGTGTAACCTGTGAGAACACGCCAATCCAATGAGAATTTGCCGGCTCGCATTTTTGGTGTGGAAACGTGTTTGTGGTTATACTATAGTTTAGGGAACACGTCCGACTGGCGTGTTGTATGTACATGTAGTTGGGGGTATTCTATAACACTGTAACGAGACATGCGTTTGCCTGTAGCACATTTAGGCAACTTGCATGGTCTAACTTCAGTATAAAATAGGGCGTTAGTGTCTATACCAGTAGGTTGATAATTTCGACCATATTGTTGTGCTATCTCGCTGCACTGGGACTTAAGCCACAATATTTGTTGATCTTCTTGACCGTGTATCGGTGTATGACTATAGTCAGGAGACTCCCTCCCTCCCCAGAAGTATACAACTGCACTAAATACAGAGATAAATCAACCAAGTTCCCCCCCTGCCATAATCCTACAACGTATCGTGTAGCCTGTTTATCCGTCGCCGACAGCCGGGCAACGCTTTACGGGACGGAAACGGTCGCAGTATTACAGCCGGCGGGCCGAGGCAAGACACAGGCGGGCGAGCCATTTTCGTCGGTAAACATCGATAAACTAGGCCGGGCGCTTTGGGAGCAGGAGAGGCCGCAGACAGTTACACAGACGGCGTATAGCTGGCCATAGACAAGTTACAGATACAGCTTACAGATTCAACTGGGAGGACATGTGTCTTTATCACACATACGAGCAGATAAAGACGCACAGATCACAAACAGTACAGTACCAGTCCAGCCAGACCGATCACCATTATACCGTCGAGAAAGATACAGCACACAGCACACAAGAAAGATACAGAACACAGATTCCACCAAGAGGAATATGTGTATTTATCACACATACAAGCGAATAAAGACACACAGATTATAAACAGTACAGTACAAGTCCAGACATACAGCTCACAAACTATACCGCAAAGCAACACAGAACACACATATTACAAGAAGGAGACGTGTATTTGTCACACGTTAAATAAAGAAACACAGAGCCCAGGTTATACAGTCAAGAAAGCCACAGATCACAGATCCCACAGGGAGGATATGCGTATTTATCGGTGCAGGTGGGCTCACTTTACCGATGTAAAAGCGGTAACAAGATATACAGATTCCAGTAGGACACGTGTATTTATCACACGTTACAGAAGGCGGGCTGCCTTTTACCGATGTAAAAGGGGTAACAAAGTTTACGGACTGTACGGTCAAGCCCAGGGCACAGATTACAACGGCAGTCTACGGACCGTACGATGTTTCATCGGTACCAGATGAAATAGTAATAGCACATTATATACCCATGTAATTGTCCTGACGGCCACGGAAGTGGGCCGTGATACTTACCTGAGAGATCGTCGTGACGTGTGTAGTCACAGGCGGGGCTATAGACGGGTCGCAGCAGCCGTAAGGGTTGAGACGCTGGGCTATACTTACCTGTGCGGGAAGCAGACTGGTGAGCTGACAAGTTACGGTCAAGCTCCGACGACTAGGGGTGAAGTACACGCCGAGTTGCCACGTCTCTGGAGAGAGCGTCACTGCCGTGACGTTCCAACGACTGGGTGTCGTATCTGGAGAGAGCGTTACCGCCGTAACGTTCCAACGGGCCGTGACGTTTCAGCGACTTGGTGCTATATCTGGAGAGAGCGTCACTGCCGTGACGTTCCAACGCCTGAGGGTATATATATATTGGGTAGAACGTTACCGCCGTAACGTTCCAACGGGCCTTGACGTTTCAACGACTGGGCGACGTATCTGGAGAGAGCGTTATATCCTTAACGTTCCAACGACTGGGGTGCCATCCCTGGAGAGAGCGTTATATCCATAACGTTCCAACGACGGAAGAGAAGGGCCAGCAGCCAGGCCGCCCTTATCCCCAGAAGAGAAGGGCCAGCAGCCAGGCCGCCCTTATCGCGCATTAAGCACTATATTAACTGTAAAGTTATATGCATACACTCTCATATATATATTATTACCATATAACATCAAGCTTAAACTGCACACATTCTCTTCTATTATCCACATATACACCAGGGATACGTTTAACTCTATATGCACACACCAAGTGTACGTATCCGTGAACCTTATGTGCACACACCAAGTGTACGTATCCGTGAACCTTATGTGCACACACCAAGTGTACGTATCCGTGAACCTTATATGCACACCCCAAGTGTACGTATCCGTTAACTTGTGTGCACACATCCTCTCACATCACGTGTATATATACATCAAGTTTATTTGCATACACTCTCCTAGTGTCTGTACATATATGTAAATATCATAACGTTACATCTCCTTAGACATTCTGTCTAAGCCACGCGGTTCTACGCTATTATTTGTAACCGTGTATACCATTTGTGCAGAATATACCATAATAGACCTTTACATCAGCGTCAGTCATCCTTGTAACGGTTGTGATCATCTCTTCGAGCCCTGGATCTCCACTAGTGAAGGGGTTAACGACGGTGACGGCCAGAATGCCAGTGGGCAATCCCGGTTATTGATTCGTTTTCTTCTAAACACTACGACTGGTCCTGCTCGTACACGTTACAATAGGAAAGGTAAGTATTGTGACTGATAAGATACAACATGCAGGTGTTAAAAACAGAATCAGAGATAGGCTGAATAGTCACTTGCAATTATATATATATTGGGATTATATATACAACAATTTTTAATAGAGGAAGTCTCAAACACAATAGCATACAATAACTGCGTAATTGATAGCCCATTTGGCTACATCAGCACGATGATGGTCAAGGGGCCATAACTCCGATTTTCGCGCGCATACAATAAAACGATTACCGCGAGTAACCAGACATTTTGGAAAGTAACACCAGTCTCGATGGAAAGGTGAATGTTTACATCGAATAACATACAGGTAACATTGGGAAACTTGTGTATGGTGTAGTACCAGAGAAAAGAACAATTTAACTGTAAAATTCACTTGGTGCGCGAATAGGATGTTAACATTGTGCTGATATATAGCCGCCCATGAAATTGAACATATATACCCTACTGCCATTCCTCAGAGATAGAACAGATTTATATTTAAGCTCAGCCTCTCTTCAAAGCATTCCATGAGTGTGCTATATGTAACACTGACATGAATAGTCTTTCCAAACCACCATCAATGAATATGGTGCCATATTTATATAACTTAGACCAGCAATACAATATTTGGGTGGTCATAATATTATATAGCACCCATTTTAGGGATGGCAAATCAGGATGCTTTACTGCAGGTATATGAACTACATAGCGCGATAAAAATATCGCACGTTATTTCAAGTTACAAACAGTAACACTGAAATATTTAGTCACACGCTTCCTGTGGTTCATAAGCTCGGTATAGTTCTGACGAATCGATATAAATTGACTGTCCGGTTGTTCGCATAGTATGATATATGTTGATGAACAAGAGACACGCTAAATTATTGGAAAATGAATAAACTATATAGTACAGTAACTGGGCATATAGTAAAATTGAATCTCAGAATAACATGAACATGTATACTCTAGTTTATTATTAAAATGCTCCCAGACGATGCGCAATTTAGTAATGGAGCCAGGTTTCAAATTATGACTGATGTGTGGTACCAATACAGCAGCCCTTCAAAGATAGCTTGCTGAACTCCAGCTTTAATTTGACCCGATGCGGCAAAACTGATAGCCACAAATGTTCACAAGAATAATATGGTATCATGTCTCTGTCACCAAACATATAAAAAGCGTAATATCAACAAATCTCAATGGATCCAGTAGAATATATACTAGGAATACTTTAAATTTATACTTAAAGCTCCACGATAGAGACAGCGGTATGCATTTATGGCATCGCGTGCAATATACAATCAATGACAAGTTCGGTAAATATAAGTCAAAGTTGGTGAAAAGTTGCCCAGATGCTGTGAACTCAACGTATAAACAGGGTCAATTCACCCAGCGGGAAGTTTAGAAGTTTGCCTAAAAATTCAGGCCCATAAAGAAGCCATAAACATAATTTATTTGACAAGAAAAGAGCTCAGTTTATCACTTCCGCATTCCGATGTCAGCATGGTTTTGTTTTTATCTCGCCAAATATCACGAGAGGTGACGGGGTCTCAAACTACACCGTGGTGACGCAATGCACAGAAGTTTTTGACAGCCGAGGAAGGGACATCACGTGTTTTGAGGTCAAAAATATGGATCAAAACTCATAAAACTGTCGGGTTGGAATGCTAAAATAATAAATTATCATATCTAGTTTCCTAATCAGCTAACTTGAGGACTTATTTTGACAGATTTTAGCGCTTACATCAGTGAATGGTCACGTAAATTCACGGTGCAGTGTGACACGTGGGGAACCTGAAACGTCAAAAATGCTGGTCACTTATCTCGTCTAATTTTCCTAGAAATACGCCAAAATATCTCTAAAATGTTCCCAAACTATTAAATATAATAAATACGGAGTTCAACAACACTTGGGCAGAGGATATAGTGTAGGTTCTGTGTTTAGTTTCGCCACCAGGACGAAATTTGGGACTCACCTGTATAAAAACAACACTGGTCAGTTTGACTGAAATGGCCAAAGTGACCAGATTGCATAAAGTCGTCTGCCACCTCAAAGGTCCCGCCACTAATAAATCGATTTGATTGGTTAATGGATCATTAAGTCCTAAAGGGGGTCAGTGGAATCGGCGAAATTTTCATGTTGCTTTCCGCAAACGAGTTGGACAATAACAACATGTGCCAAATATGCTAAAAACGGGACAAGTGGCCTGTTACGAAATTTTGCCTTTATTTAACAATAAAAATTAAATATTTATTCTTGCCAATAAATGAATATGCATACAATCAAAACCTCCCAGGACTTTTTCTCTAAAACAACACTGGCTTTTTGTAGATATAAATAATAATTTAGTAACAACCATAGCTTGCCATAGTAGGCAGAGAGCAAGGTGGTTACACTCTCCCCCCCCCGTATTAAGGATGCTGGGGAGCTTTTAAAAGTGGAGAGAGCAGACTAGAATACAGGTGAGCTCCATATATATATATCAATAATAAATTAATTATTGTAATCATGGTAATATAGTGTCTCTTGCAGATTCCGTTCGTAGCATTGAGGTCATCCATTCGGTTACTGTTCCGGCCTTCACCGTTTGAACTCCCAAGTGTCCACATCGACCATCTCCACTGTAGAGTCCAGCTCGAGTGAGTCCTGCTCATTTGACACAGTAACGAAGAGGGAGTTCAGTTAGCGGGAACGGTTGACAGCCATCAGCTTTGATCTTCTTTGAATCTCAGCAGCTCTGACATGCTGGCTGACCCTATGAAACATCTTGGGGTCATCCACAGCTGGCCGAACGACAGGCCTGCCTGTCAAGAACTGCTCAAGACTAACTTCAACGGCAACGACTCCATTTACATTTGGGTGAACGGAATCTGCAAGATACCACCCTGGACACTGTTCATCTGGTCTCCCTGTCATGCCTCTGAAGATTACATCTAGGTCAAGGATCTGGAGAGCTGTCGTCTTCTTGGTAAGTTCCAGGATGGTTTGATTCAGGGCCCTTATACGCGACTCATTCGCCTCATGGTCTGGGGTGGACTTGCCGTGCCGTTTTGCCTTCTAGCCTGCCTCATAAGTTGTGCAGAGGGTGACCTTGTCTGCCACTTTCCACGAGAGCTTCAAGATGGCAGTAAGGTCAGCCCTGATGAAGTGGTCGGTCTTGGAAGAGCCCTTTAAGATGATGTTGGTACCAACGCAGTATACAATTTGTTTGGCATGGCATCCCTGGGCACATAGCTGGTACACGACTCGCAGGAGGTCCAAAGTTGTCATCTCCCCATAGACGAACAGATCGACTGTCCCTGTGTCTCGACTGAAATTTGGATCAACATTCCGAATAATGGAGTCAGAAATTATCAATGACAAGTTCGATAAATATAAGTCAAAGTTAGTGAAAAGTTGCCCAGATGCTGTGAACTCAACGTATAAACAGTGGCAATTCACCCAGGGGGAAGTTTAGAAGTTTGCCTAAAAATTCAGGCCCATAAAGAAGCCATAAACATAATTTATTTGACAGGAAAAGAGCTCAGTTTATCACTTCCGCATTCCGATGTCAGCATGGTTTTGTTTTTATCTCGCCAAATATCACGAGAGGTGACGGGGTTTCAAACTACTCCGTGATGACGCAATGCACAGAAGTTTTTGACAGCCGAGGAAGGGACATCACGTGTTTTGAGGTCAAAAATATGGATCAAAACTCATAAAACTGTCGGGTAGGAATGCTAAAATAATAAATTATCATATCTAGTTTCCTAATCAGCTAACTTGAGGACTTATTTTGACAGATTTTAGCGCTTACATCAGTGAATGGTCACGTAAATTCACGGTGCAGTGTGACACGTGGGGAACCTGAAACGTCAAAAATGCTGGTCACTTATCTCGTCTAATTTTCCTAGAAATACGCCAAAATATCTCTAAAATGTTCCCAAACTATTAAATATAATAAATACGGAGTTCAACAACACTTGGGCAGAGGATATAGTGTAGGTTCTGTGTTTAGTTTCGCCACCAGGACGAAATTTGGGACTCACCTGTATAAAAACAGCACTGGTCAGTTTGACTGAAATGGCCAAAGTGACCAGATTGCATAAAGTCGTCTGCCACCTCAAAGGTCCCGCCACTAATAAATCGATTTGATTGGTTAATGGATCATTAAGTCCTAAAGGGGGTCAGTGGAATCGGCGAAATTTTCATGTTGCTTTCCACAAACGAGTTGGACAATAACAACATGTGCCAAATATGCTAAAAACGGGACAAGTGGCCTGTTACGAAATTTTGCCTTTATTTAACAATAAAAATTAAATATTTATTCTTGCCAATAAATGAATATGCATACAATCAAAACCTCGCAGAACTTTTTCTCTAAAACAACACTGGCTTTTTGTAGATATAAATAATAATTTAGTAACAACCATAGCTTGCCATAGTAGGCAGAGAGAAAGGTGGTTACACTCTCCCCCCCCCCCGTATTAAGGATGCTGGGGAACTTTTAAAAGTGGAGAGAGCAGACTAGAATACAGGTGAGCTCCATATATATATATATATCAATAATAAATTAATTATTGTAATCATGGTAATATAGTGTCTCTTGCAGATTCCGTTCGTAGCATTGAGGTCATCCATTCGGTTACTGTTCCGGCCTTCACCGTTTGAACTCCCAAGTGTCCACATCGACCATCTCCACTGTAGAGTCCAGCTCGAGTGAGTCCTGCTCATTTGACACAGTAACGAAGAGGGAGTTCAGTTAGCGGGAACGGTTGACAGCCATCAGCTTTGATCTTCTTTGAATCTCAGCAGCTCTGACATGCTGGCTGACCCTATGAAACATCTTGGGGTCATCCACAGCTGGCCGAACGACAGGCCTGCCTGTCAAGAACTGCTCAAGACTAACTTCAACGGCAACGACTCCATTTACATTTGGGTGAACGGAATCTGCAAGATACCACCCTGGACACTGTTCATCTGGTCTCCCTGTCATGCCTCTGAAGATTACATCTAGGTCAAGGATCTGGAGAGCTGTCGTCTTCTTGGTAAGTTCCAGGATGGTTTGATTCAGGGCCCTTATACGCGACTCATTCGCCTCATGGTCTGGGGTGGACTTGCCGTGCCGTTTTGCCTTCTAGCCTGCCTCATAAGTTGTGCAGAGGGTGACCTTGTCTGCCACTTTCCACGAGAGCTTCAAGATGGCAGTAAGGTCAGCCCTGATGAAGTGGTCGGTCTTGGAAGAGCCCTTTAAGATGATGTTGGTACCAACGCAGTATACAATTTGTTTGGCATGGCATCCCTGGGCACATAGCTGGTACACGACTCGCAGGAGGTCCAAAGTTGTCATCTCCCCATAGACGAACAGATCGACTGTCCCTGTGTCTCGACTGAAATTTGGATCAACATTCCGAATAATGGAGTCAGAAATTATCAATGACAAGTTCGGTAAATATAAGTCAAAGTTAGTGAAAAGTTGCCCAGATGCTGTGAACTCAACGTATAAACAGGGTCAATTCACCCAGGGGGAAGTTTAGAAGTTTGCCTAAAAATTCAGGCCCATAAAGAAGCCA
This sequence comes from Hanleya hanleyi, assembly GCA_036873755.1. Lineage (NCBI taxonomy): Eukaryota > Metazoa > Mollusca > Polyplacophora > Lepidopleurida > Hanleyidae > Hanleya > Hanleya hanleyi. The sequence goes on from JAVTVY010028297.1 coordinate 90,329, forward strand.
TAAACATAATTTATTTGACAGGAAAAGAGCTCAGTTTATCACTTCCGCATTCCGATGTCAGCATGGTTTTGTTTTTATCTCGCCAAATATCACGAGAGGTGACGGGGTTTCAAACTACTCCGTGATGACGCAATGCACAGAAGTTTTTGACAGCCGAGGAAGGGACATCACGTGTTTTGAGGTCAAAAATATGGATCAAAACTCATAAAACTGTCGGGTAGGAATGCTAAAATAATAAATTATCATATCTAGTTTCCTAATCAGCTAACTTGAGGACTTATTTTGACAGATTTTAGCGCTTACATCAGTGAATGGTTACGTAAATTCACGGTGCAGTGTGACACGTGGGGAACCTGAAACGTCAAAAATGCTGGTCACTTATCTGGTCTAATTTTCCTAGAAATACGCCAAAATATCTCTAAAATGTTCCCAAACTATTAAATATAATAAATACGGAGTTCAACAACACTTGGGCAGAGGATATAGTGTAGGTTCTGTGTTTAGTTTCGCCACCAGGACGAAATTTGGGACTCACCTGTATAAAAACAGCACTGGTCAGTTTGACTGAAATGGCCAAAGTGACCAGATTGCATAAAGTCGTCTGCCACCTCAAAGGTCCCGCCACTAATAAATCGATTTGATTGGTTAATGGATCATTAAGTCCTAAAGGGGGTCAGTGGAATCGGCGAAATTTTCATGTTGCTTTCCACAAACGAGTTGGACAATAACAACATGTGCCAAATATGCTAAAAACGGGACAAGTGGCCTGTTACGAAATTTTGCCTTTATTTAACAATAAAAATTAAATATTTATTCTTGCCAATAAATGAATATGCATACAATCAAAACCTCGCAGAACTTTTTCTCTAAAACAACACTGGCTTTTTGTAGATATAAATAATAATTTAGTAACAACCATAGCTTGCCATAGTAGGCAGAGAGCAAGGTGGTTACACTCTCCCCCCCCCGTATTAAGGATGCTGGGGAACTTTTAAAAGTGGAGAGAGCAGACTAGAATACAGGTGAGCTCCATATATATATATATATCAATAATAAATTAATTATTGTAATCATGGTAATATAGTGTCTCTTGCAGATTCCGTTCGTAGCATTGAGGTCATCCATTCGGTTACTGTTCCGGCCTTCACCGTTTGAACTCCCAAGTGTCCACATCGACCATCTCCACTAGAGTCCAGCTCGGGTGAGTCCTGCTCATTTGACACAGTAACGAAGAGGGAGTTCAGTTAGCGGGAACGGTTGACAGCCATCAGCTTTGATCTTCTTTGAATCTCAGCAGCTCTGACATGCTGGCTGACCCTATGAAACATCTTGGGGTCATCCACAGCTGGCCGAACGACAGGCCTGCCTGTCAAGAACTGCTCAAGACTAACTTCAATGGCAACGACTCCATTTACATTTGGGTGAACGGAATCTGCAAGATACCACCCTGGACACTGTTCATCTGGTCTCCCTGTCATGCCTCTGAAGATTACATCTAGGTCAAGGATCTGGAGAGCTGTCGTCTTCTTGGTAAGTTCCAGGATGGTTTGATTCAGGGCCCTTATACGCGACTCATTCGCCGCATGGTCTGGGGTGGACTTGCCGTGCCGTTTTGCCTTCTAGCCTGCCTCATAAGTTGTGCAGAGGGTGACCTTGTCTGCCACTTTCCACGAGAGCTTCAAGATGGCAGTAAGGTCAGCCCTGATGAAGTGGTCGGTCTTGGAAGAGCCCTTTAAGATGATGTTGGTACCAACACAGTATACAATTGTTTGGCATGGCATCCCTGGGCACATAGCTGGTACACGACTCGCAGGAGGTCCAAAGTTGTCATCTCCCCATAGACGAACAGATCGACTGTCCCTATGTCTCGACTGAAATTTGGATCAACATTCCGCATAATGGAGTCAAAAATTATCAGTGTTTCTGCAGTTTGTGGAAAACATATATCCAACCAGTCAGTTGACAGTACCTTCGATCGACGATTATCGGAAGGATAGGTCACCAGCATCCTGGGGTCCAGCCGTCTCTCCTTTCCCACATCCTTCAGTTTATCAAAAACTGAGGTACCGTACATATTTGGTCTGTAGCCACAGCCTGTTGTGCCGACCCAACAGGTTGCACCATGCGAGGCTTCTTGCTTGTCCAGTGCCCCGAGTCACTGGCTTGTCTCTTCCGGTTAGACTGGACAGCCTTCTGTGGCAACGAGCCATCCGAAGACTGCTCCAGTACAGCATCCTGGAGGACTTCGTTGTGTCTGGTCTGTGCTTCCAGGAGTTTTTTCCATGCCTCATCTCTTTCATTCCTGTACCGGTCTCCATCTCTCCTGGCATCATCCCTCTCTCTCCTGAGATGATCTCTCTCCCTCCTGACTGCCTCCAGCTCTCTTCGGAGGTGTTGCACTTCCTGTATGCGATGCATTTCGAACTGCAAAACATAAAGGAAGAACATCATTGAGAGGTGGTTAGACCCAAATGGCTTTGTTGTATGCAATACCATAGGGGGCATTTGTAAAACGAGCTGGAGGCCGACAAGTTCTTTGAGGTCGTCCCAGCAGAGGCGGATCGTGGCTGATTTCAACTGCACTGGGGATTCTCACAAGTTGGGCTGGAAGATGGTTCCTGTTACCTGGAACATATATGGGGGCCTGGGGATTGAGCTCACAGCTAGGTCGACTAACAGTAGGCTCCCCTGCCATGTCGTGAGACTAAGGTGCCATTCATCTTCGTCCCAGATGTAGGGGTCATCTTCCACCGATATGGGAGGCTGCTGTGCAGATGACCGAGTAACCGGTTGTTCCACCGGAGGAGAACTCCTCAGACGGCAGTGGCAGGGAACCAATGGGCATGAGATGATTGCGATGATATGTCTTAAGAGGGCCCCTGTCCATCTTCTGGTTTAATAACATAAACCGGCAGGTCAGGCAGCTGTCGCACGACGACAAATACACCAGACTTCCATTTATCCGCAATCTTGTGTTTCCCCTTTAATCCGACGTTCCTTACCAGGACATGGTCATGCGGTTCAAGACTCACAGCGTGGGCTGTCTTGTCGTAGTATATTTTCTTCCTCATGGCTGATTCAAGTGCATGTTCCTGGGCAACTGAGAAAGCAAACTTGAGTCTTTCTCGCAGGTCTTGCACATACCGACGAGGGCCCTTAGAGGATCGCTTATCAGGGTCTGTCCCAAATACGATGTCGATCGGCAGACGCGCATGGCGGCCAAACATCAAATAATAGGGTGAATACCCTGTCGTGTCATGCACTACGCAGTTGTAATGTGCAAGCGACCCAACGTACTTTCTCCAATCCTTCTTCTGAGAGTTCCCAACATGTCCAAGAGAGTGCGGTTGAGTCTCTCAGTTATGCCTTTACATTTGGGATTGTATGGGGATGTACGTATCTTCCGAATCCCTGCCATCTCGCAGAGCTTGCTGATCAGTTTCGATTCAAAATCCCTGCCTTGATCTGATAGCAAGTACTTCGGATACCCATACTGGCTGAATAAGTTGTCCCAAAGTGCTTTGGCAACTGTTGTTGCCTTCTGATCTTTCGTTGGCACTGCAATGGCATACTTTGTAAAATGGTCAGTGATTACCAATATGTTCTCAATACCGCCTCTATCAGCTTCCACTGTGAGGTAGTCCATACACACCAACTCGAGTGGTGCTGAAGGTAAAATGGACTCCAGTGGAGCTTTCTGGACTCTAGCTTTTCTTCGAATGCAACGTTCACAGCGGGAACAGTATCGCTGTATAGCAGTTGCCATGTAGGGCCAGAAAAATCTCTGTCGAGTAAGGGCTAGAGTACTTTCAGCGCTGGCATGAGCCGCATCATCATGTTCCCCATGAATGGCAATGTTTCTGTGACTGGATTGAACAACCGGCTGCTGTCGATCAATGCCCTTGTCGTCAGTCACATACCTGTATAATTACAAGCGTCTAGTCCGTCATTCATAATTCAGCCGTCGTCCATTAGAGAATATCCGCGTCCATAATCCAAAGACCTATTCCATATTCCATATAACAGTATTAGCACCAAATTCAAAAAGACAATCATAGTATACACAAACATAGGCTTGTTTCCTGCAAGAGAGAAGCGGTCAACAGTTTTCAATGATGCCGGCAAGACATCATGATATTCCAAAAATATCAAATCCGTATCGCTGATCAGTATTCTTAATCCATACTATTCGTTGTAAAGTCTTCATCTAAAAATTGATGTATCTTAGTCACGCTTTGATTGCGTCTGTTCATATGAGTACCATGAGGATCTTGAAGTACATGGGTGCATACGGCCCCTAGCCCCGGGTTAAGCGTAATTAGACACAAGTTACGAAACGTAGCGCCATAGATCTTGCACGCTACGTTCGTATTTTGCTATCAGCATGCGATATGTATCGCCAAATTTGAGAAACTTTGAGTGGAGGCGCTTGGTGGAATAGCCCTGTTTTATAAGTTTCTGCAACAATGTTTTGTGACGTTGATCTAGCAAATGCTACTAAGCTTCTTTCCAACGAGTACGAGCCTCTTCATGGTCTTCCTGAGAATATAGCCTGCTGTCAGTTTATTCAGTGGTTTGCAGTGGCGACTGAAATCCTTAATAAACCGACGAAAATATCCAGCAAATCCCAGGAAACTTTTCAGTTCAGAGAGATTGGTTGGTACTGGCCAATCCTTGACTGCATTCACCTTTTTCGGGTCAGGTGAGATGCCATCTCTGGAACATACGTGACCCAAGTGTGTGACTGTAGTTTGGAAAAACTTACACTTTTTGGAGTCAAGCTTCAGTCCAAATCTTCTGAGTCGTTCCATTGTCTTTCCTCATGCTCCTCCAATATTGATGAAAAAATAATCAGGTCATTCATATACACAGCTAGTTCTTTCAAATTCATGTCACCGACACACAGCTCCATTAACCATTGAAATGTCAATGGACTGTTAACCAGGCCCATACTCATTCTGCTGTATTCAAATAATCCAAATGGGCAAACAAATGCTGTATGTGGTGCAGAAGCAGGATCCATCGGGACAGTGTAAAACGCTGATTTGATGTCTAGTTGTGTAAACCAGGAGGAGCCGTTCAAAGCACTGGATAGATCATCCACTCTGGGGATTGGAAAGCTGTCACGGATCGTTCGAAGGTTTAATTTCCTGTAGCCCACACCAAGCCTTAGCCCTCCTGACTTCATGCGGACTAAGACAATTGGACTCGCAAAAGGACCTGTAGAAGGCTTGATGATATCCGCATCTATCATTGACTGGATATGACGTCGACAATCCTCATAGTCCTGGGGTCTAATAGGACGAGGTCTTTCCCTAAATGGGGTTGAGTCGGTCAACTCTATTTTGTGTTGAATGGTATTTGTTCTCCCGATATCGAGCTCGTGAGAAGCGAATACATCGCTCATACCATTCAACCGCTGCGTAATCCTTTCTCTCCATTCTTCTGGTATTGGTGAATCACCAAAATCAAACAGCAAAGGTGGAGTATCATGATTATCTGAGGTGACAGTTTGTGAGAGGTTACTGACATGTACATCCTTGAGGTTCCCATATTGGTTTCCAACATTTTCCCACTTGTCGTACATACCCTCAACTGGTGTTACGTCTTGGGGAACATAAAGGTCAGCGATTACCTTATTACGTCCGATAACGATATCAGACGTTTAGTCCATGAGCTAGGACCCGAAATTTGACTTATTGGTACCATCTTGAGGGGCAAAGCTTCATGATGTTTTTCTTATCATGTGATACCTGTAGGTGACAAAAAACCCTGCTGGCCATGTCAGAGTGGCAGCTAAGGATCAAAAAGTGGGTCAATCCAAGATGGCGTCCCAAAAGCTACGAAAAGCCATGAGAATCAAAGAAAGATCTCTTGGTCAAGCTACAGGTCTTTCTTTCTGTTCAATGAATGTGCAATTTTAGACAGTGGCTGATCTAAAATAGTGAAGCAGATAATGTGCTGTAGTGCTTATTACGTCCGATAACGATATCAGACGTTGATCGGTTGTGGACCAATACTTTCACCTTTGGCAGATTTGCTGTTGCTGAGATGATTGTATTTTTTATCAGTAGGCCTTCTCCAAACATGTCAGAATGGTGACTTCCTCCTGCACAATCAGTGTTTCAACTGTCCTTGGAACGACTACCTTCTTTGTAGCCCCTTTTAGTTCCATCATCTCGCCGGCTGGAACCGTAATAGCCTTATTATCAGATAGACGGACTACCCCGAGACGTCCATTGGTATTGTTTACCAAACTCTGGTATATATGGGCCACTTCATTACGGACAGGTAGAGTAAAAAGATAGAGCGGTTTACCCTGTTTGCGGCAGATGTCGGCCAGTGCACCAAAGATATTTGTGCCAATGATCGCCGGAACGTCCATAGAAAATGCTGTATCTGGACACACTAATGCTAGCTAATGTGTCCACTTCATCAACATAGCCCACCACATCTTTAGGCATAGATATACGAAGGCGAACGAATCCTTCGTATGGTACCGTTTGACCCCCGCTTCATCAATCTTGAGTAAGGTTTCATTCGGGCTCTCCAGTGGATGATGCGACAGATATCTTGTGTAAAACTATTTACACACTGTCGTCACCTGTGAACCACTGTCCATCAGTCATCGACACCTAACTCCATCGACTGCTATCTCTGACTCGCAGGCTGGGTCAACAAGGGATTTTAGAATAATATCATCCCCATTACCAGTGTTATTATCTACGCCATTCAGGTGACATCTGGCCGTATGGTACGTCTACTAATGTTCTTGACGATGATATGCAGATTACCGGTTCCATATAAGCGAGAGGACTATTTCTAGTCCATTTGAGAGATCCCCATCTTGACTGTCACAAAACTGTATATCATCCAATTGCTGGGGCATATGTAGCGGGTTGAAAATAATTCTCCCCCTTAGCTCCATTGAATTACCAGCAGGGATGTCAATACAACAGTTACTGCGCAGCTTTATGGCAGCTCCAGTATCGACATATGGGAAACGAGAAGTTGCTTCATCAGCGGTTGTACATATAGATGTGTTGGGACCTTCAGGGAATGAGGTCTCTGCCTGTCCCTCTAATTCACTTAGAGGTCTCATCCACTTGGTCGGACTGTAGTACAATATCGTCCAACTTCAGCTGCAGCCTAACAAGGAAACTTGGATGGTCTTTCGCTAGAATTCTGGGTCATCAGAAAATACTGCTGTGGCAAACGAACTCCATTCGTCGTACTCTGGTAAAACTTCTTGAGACCATCGAATATCTCAAGGCATGAGAGTCCCTCCCCTAGCCCCCGAGCGATATCAAGGGCTGTTGAATGGAGGCTGGCTTGTAATCTCTGACGCTTCCCTCTGGCACTCAGACCATCATCCTCCATCACCAGGCGGATCTGTGCACATCATTCATCAAAGTTGCCTTCTCCCGGCTTGAGTGGTGTAGTTCCGGTGAAAGGCTTGATCCGGTAGAACGTGTTCGTGCCACGTTCTCCTCCTATGGTGTGTTCAACACGGACATTGATGTGACGTTGTACATCGCCATCACACTGTAGCGGCATGGTGATGGAAGGTGGCGATGTCTCAGACTCTTCTCTGTCCTCAGTACTAACAGATGCAGCTTTCGTCTGAGATGGCTGGTCCATATTAATATCATCCCCATTACCAGTGTTATTATCTACGCCATTCAGGTGACATCTGGCCAAAACATGGGAAGAAGTAACATGTATGGTACGTCTACTCATGTTCTTGACGATGATATGCATATTACCGTTTCCATCTAAGCGAGAGGACTGTATTTCCAGTCCATTTGAGAGATCCCCATCTTGATTGGCACAAAACTGTATATCATCCAACTGCTGAGGCATATGTAGCGGGTTGAAAATAATTCTCCCCCTTAGCTCCATTGAATTACCAGCAGGGATGTCAACACAACAGTTACTGCGCAGCTTAATGGCAGCTCCAGTATCGACATATGGGAAACGAGAAGTTGCTTCATCAGCGGTTGTACATATAGATGTGTTGGGACCTTCAGGGAATGAGGTCTCTGCCTGTCCCTCTAATTCGACAGAGACCTCTGAGAGTTTAAATCTTCAGAGGTTCTGGAATTTTCCACGGAACGGGCATTCATACGCTCCCAGACCAGGTTCGGGTTTCTGCAGCTGGGTTTCACATGATCTGAATATGCCAAATTTTTGTATGCCAATGACATGCAATCACTCATCTTTTTTCTACCGATACGGTACAGAGAGTGTTAATATAGGAAAGGTAAGTATTGTGACTGATAAGATAAAACATGGTGTTAAAATCAGAATCAGAGATAGGCTGAATAGTCATTTGCGATTATATATATTGGGATTATATATACAACAATTTTAAATAGAGGAAGTCTCAAACACAATGGCATACAATAACTGCGTAACCGGTGCCATTGGCATTTAATGGAAACCATAACTCTGTCAGGGCTACACATCAGCACGATGATGGTCAAGGGGACATAACTCTGATTTTCGCGCGCATACAAGAAAACGATTACCGCGAGTAACCAGACATTTTGGAAAGTAACACGTCTCGATGGAAAGGTGAATCTTTACATCGAATAACATAAAGGTAACACTGAGAAACTTGTGTATGGTGTAGTACCAGAGAAAAGAACAATTTAACTGTAAAATTCACTAGGTGCGTGAATAGGATGTTAACATTGTGCTGATATATAGCCGCCCATGAAATTGAACATATATACATGTATAATACATATGGTATATGCAGCAAAGCAACTCTACTGCCATTCCCCAGAGATAGAACAGATTTATATTTGAGCTCAGCCTCTCTTCAAAGCATTCCATGAGTGTGCTATATGTAACACTGCCATGAATAGTCTTTCCAAAACACCATCAATGAATATGGTGCCATATTTATATAACTTAGTCCAGCAATACAATATTTGGGTGGTCATAATATTATATAGCACCCATTGTAGGGATGGCAAATCAGGGTGCCTCACTGCAGGTATATGAACTGGTATCCTCGTACATGTCATAGCGCGATAGAAATAACGCACGTTATTTCAAGTTACAAACAGATACACTGAAATATTTAGTCACACGCTTCCTGTGGTTCATAAGCTCGGTATAGTTCTGACGAATCGATATAAATTGACTGACCGGTTTATTGTATGATGCCAGTAGCATACAAACACTTGTTATTCGCATAGTATGATATATGTTGACGAACAAGAGACATGCTAAATTATTGGAACATGAATAAACTTTATAGTACAGTAACTGGGCATATAGTAAAATTGAATCCCAGAATTACATGTACATGTATACTCTAGTTTATTATTAAAATGCTCCCAGACAATGCGCAATTTAATAATGGAGCCAGGTTTCAAATTATGACTGATGTGTGGTACGAATACAGCAGCCGTTCAAAGATAGCTTGCTGAACTCCAGCTTTAATCTGACCCGATGTGGCAAAATTTATAACTACAAATGTTCACAAGAATAATATGAAATATTATTAATCAACTATCAATGATATGAATCCAATACAAAGAAATCGGCCTGCTTGATATGACCCCAAACCGGGCCAATATGAGGAAGGCGGGCCAATACGGAAAAGCAGGTCCAATACGGAAAAACAGGGCCAATATGGGTTGGGCCAATATGACTTTCAACATGGCGACTCTGAGGATGAACGATCCTCGATTCGCGATCTTCTCCGAATGATGTCACTGATTTCTCTGACTTTGA
>JAVTVY010028298.1:0-117872 GCA_036873755.1 Hanleya hanleyi
CTCGCTCGTCATGATACTGATTTCCATAAACTTCGCAAATTTTGTTAACTATATATTACGGAAACAGTCTGCCAAATTTCGTTAAAACAGGCGGCTCATGTCTTATTGTTTTCTTTTTTCTTGTGTAATTCCGTAAATCAACGATCCTTCTCCCTACACACAGTCACTCTGTTTCGTTCTCTGTTTGTCTCAAATATTCACTATCTACGTCCAGGTCAAGACAGTGCACTGAGAATCCTTCGTAGAGACGAAGTCAGTGTTGGCAAGTGGACATGGCTAATCACTTATCTATATTAACTGTTACCACAATTTTACCGGGAACTACATAGCAAACGGAGACTAGAGTTAATAGTTGATCGTTATGCACTGGACATATTTTGATAAACTAACTATTGACAGCAGTAACTAGGCGATAAGTCGAAGAAAGCCTTATTATAGAGAATACAATTTCAGTAACGAGCGCTTCGAACTTTTAAATTACCATCCAAACCGTCATTCCGTCACGCTGAATTTATGATTATCGTTGAAAACATTTCAGTTCCTATTCCCATTCCACCCAACCAGTTGAGGAGAAATCAATACCAATGAAAATATCATATCATTTATTATTCATCGTATAGATTCATCCAAATTTATTTATTTCAGAATGAATGTGCTTACTATCTGTGCTTACTTTGATCTGGACTCCCAGAAGCTGTCCTCCAGAATAACATACAGACATGCTGCGCACCGGTGGTTAGCGGAGGTCCTGTATGTCGGGGGTTAGTATATATTTTTGAACTTCTGTAATCGTAACACATTTCAATCACTATGCCATTTGTCAAAAGCATTGAAAACGAAAGGAAACTTTAAATAAATGTCACATAGAAAGTATGTTGTTTCGACAAGTTCTTTATACAGTACATAAAATATCCATGGGTGACGAACTGCGCATTATATTTTTCTAACTTTGGTTCACGTTTGAATCGACCACTCGGCAGGTAGGTAGTTCAAAATGAAAATGGTATATTATGGAAGCACAAAATGTGCCGAAGCCAGAGACTACATTGTTGACGTTATCATACGTTATATACTATTTGTTTCTGTATATGTACAAATCGTTTATTTTTTGTCGCAATGCATTATTGAAATGAATACATGAACGGAAACAGAGTATCTCTTTGGACATAGACTGCCACGATATGTGTAAGCTAATTTTATAAATTAGATACATCATTTTGGTTGCGCAATAAAGTAGCGAATTGAAGTGTTCATTTGGAAACAAAGCATCCGCTGGGGCATCGAAAAGTAAAGTTCTTTGTAAACAAAGCATTGGAATGCGAATGTACAGGATATCGTCATAAACTGTATAGTTTGTCATGGAATGTATTATTTATTGTTAGAAGAAATCGGAAGTATTGTTCACATTTGTAATGGTTCTTGTCAAAGTAAGACCATGTTAATTAAATCCACTGCCTCCATGTCTAACGAAGTATCCCATTACATACGGCCTCCTCTCGTGACAGCATATTTTATGATACAGTAAGTGTAGGTTTCTTTCTTTTCCATACCTCTGTATATGCCAAAACATTAGCGTTGTAATAACGTAATGTTTTTTTGTTATCTTGGTCTGACTCTTCGAAGTATTTTTTCCAATAAATGTGTTAGCACTGTTCCCTAAGCCCATCTTTATGATCTCTTCAAAATTCAAATTTGATTGACTACTCGAAGGATATTAACATTTTCCGTTTCAAAAGCTTATCATATTTGGCCATCAAAGAATATCATCGCTGCACGCTTTAATTGGACAGCTCGTATATATTTATCGCAATGGCTATAGGACATCACGTGCTTTTAGGCATGAATAATTACCACAGTCACTCTAGGTCAAGGGAAATGACGAAACGTTGAAAGCCGAAGATGGCTCTACGGGAATCCACAGCAATGCAAACGTATCATTTCTATACAGAATGATAAGTATATAACGGAAATATGTTATATTCACGTGAATTATTTTGTGGGGGTGCTGGAGGAAATCGCATTCCCGTGGAAAAGCAGTCCCTGTGAAATTGTTACCTATTATTAAATGGATTTACCCTCTGATTGCAATGCGGATAAAACTCTGTGCGCAGGCGTTTTGTCATGTTCGCATTTCAAGTTAAATACTACACTAACGTTCCGTCATGTATCTTGACATGGTGAATACGGTAAATTCTTCAAGCCGTAATCGTGATGTGATTACTGTGTTGTAATTTTTTCCTGTATATGGCGAGATTCTGCTGGTGGACGTTTCGTCCCCGAGGCCCGCCCCCTGTACAGACCTTTTGGTCTTTGATATATGTTGGCACTTGTGGGAAGTTGATGCTGGGTCGACATCGGGCATTACAGACTAGTCTTTTGCGTTAAATGCCGTCATTTACATCTGACGACGATACAGCTCACCAATCTCCAATGTACGAGTTGTCACAGCGAAACAGCTCACCAATTACCAGTATACGAGTTGTCAGAGCATTTCCATCATAGCTCTCTAGATTTGTATCTAATACCGCTTATGCCGGTGCTAGGGGCCGTGTGATCATATCATCCAAGTTACCACATGAACAGGTACAATAAAAGCGTACCTGAGATACAACACATATCACGAATCGTTAGATTCCTGGTATGTGCTTTAGAATAGGTTAACCAGAAGACTATTCTGTGAAGTCATGTGACGCAGTCAGTATGTCGGCACCTCTTCCCACTTCCCTTATATGTGTTGTAATTTTTACCTGTATATGGCGAGATTCTGCTGGTGGACGTTTCGTCCCCGAGGCCCGCCCCTGTACAGACCTTTTGGTCTTTGATATATGTTGGCATTTGTGGAAAGTTGATGCTGGGTCGACATCGGGCATTACAGATTAGTCTTTTGTGTTAAATGCCGTCATTTACATCTGACGACGATGCAGCTCACCAATCTCCAATGTACGAGTTGTCACAGCGAAACAGCTCACCAATTACCAGTATAGGAGTTGTCAGAGCATTTGCATCATAGCTCTCTAGATTTGTATCTAATACCGCTTATGCCGGTGCTAGGGGCCGTGTGGTCATATCATCCAAGTTGCCACATGAACAGGTACAATAAAAGCGTACCTGAGATACAATACATATCACGAATCGTTAGATTCTTGGTATGTGCTTTAGAATAGGTTAACCAGAGGACAATTCTGTGAAGTCATGTGACGCAGTCAGTATGTCGGCACCTCTTCCCACTTCCCTTATATGTGTTGTAATTTTTCCCTGTATATGGCGAGATTCTGCTGGTGGACGTTTCGTCCCCGAGGCCCGCCCCCTGTACAGACCTTTTGGTCTTTGATATATGCTGGCACTTGTGGGAAGTTGATGCTGGGTCGACATCGGGCTTTACAGACTAGCCTTTTGTGTTAAATGCCGTCATTTACATCTGACGACGATACAGCTCACCAATCTCCAATGTACGAGTTGTCACAGCGAAACAGCTCACCAATTACCAGTATACGAGTTGTCAGAGCATTTCCATCATAGCTCTAGATTTGTATCTAATGCCGCTTATGCCGGTGCTAGGGGCCGTGTGGTCATATCATCCAAGTTGCCACATGAACAGGTACAATAAAAGCGTACTTGAGATACAACACATATCACGAATCGTTAGATTCTTGGTATGTGCTTTAGAATAGGTTTACCAGAAGACTATTCTGTGAAGTCATATGACGCAGTCAGTATGTCGGCACCTCTTCCCACTTCCTTATATGTGTTGTAATTTTTACCTGTATATGGCGAGATTCTGCTGGTGGACGTTTCGTCCCCGAGGCCCGCCCCCTGTACAGACCTTTTTGGTCTTTGATATATGTTGGCATTTGTGGGAAGTTGATGCTGGGTCGACATCGGGCCTTACAGACTAGTCTTTGGTGTTAAATGCCGTCATTTTCATCTGACGACGATACAGCTCACCATTTCCCAGTGTACGAGTTGTCACAGCGAAACAGCTCACCAATTACCAATATACGAGTTGTCAGAGCATTTCCATCATAGCTCTCTAGATTTGTATCTAATACCGCTTATGCCGGTGCTAGGGCCGTGTGGTCATATCATCCAAGTTGCCACATGAACAGGTACAATAAAAGCGTACCTGAGATACAACACATATCACGAATCGTTAGATTCTTGGTATGTGCTTTAGAATAGGTTAACCAGAAGACTATTCTGTGAAGTCATGTGACGCAGTCAGCATGTCGGCACCTCTTCCCACTTCCCTTATATGTGTTGTAATTTTTTCCTGTATATGGCGAGATTCTGCTGGTGGACGTTTCGTCCTCGAGGCCCGCCCCCTGTACAGACCTTTTGGTCTTTGATATATGTTGGCACTTGTGGGAAGTTGATGCTGGGTCGACATCGGGCATTACAGACTAGTCTTTTGCGTTAAATGCCGTCATTTACATCTGACGACGATACAGCTCACCAATCTCCAATGTACGAGTTGTCACAGTGAAACAGCTCACCAATTACCAGTATACGAGTTGTCAGAGCATTTCCATGATAGCTCTCTAGATTTGTATCTAATACCGCTTATGCCGGTGCTAGGGGCCGTGTGGTCATATCATCCAAGTTGCCACATGAACAGGTACAATAAAAGCGTACCTGAGATACAACACATATCACGAATCGTTAGATTCTTGGTATGTGCTTTAGAATAGGTTAACCGGTAGACTATGCTGAGAAGTCAGCGTGACGCAGCTGCGCGTCGGCACCTCTTCCCACTTCCCTTATATGTGTTGTAATTTTTCCTGTATATGGCGAGATTCTGCTGGTGGACGTTTCTGTCCCCGAGGCCCGCCCCCTGTACAGACCTTTGGTCTTTGATATATGTTGGCACTTGTGGGAAGGTTGATGCTGGGTCGACATCGGGCATTACAGAGACTAGTCTTTTGCGTTAAATGCCGTCATTTTCATCTGACGACGATACAGCTCACCAATACCCAGTGTACGAGCTGTCACAGCGAAACAGCTCACCAATCACCAATATACGAGTTGTCAGAGCATTTCCATCACAGCTCTTCAGATTTGTATCTAATACCGCTTATGCTGGTGCTAGGGGCCGTGTGGTCATATCATCCAAGTTGCCACATGAACAGGTACAATAAAAGCGTACCCGAGATACAACACATATCACTAATCGTTAGATTCTTGGTATGTGCTTTAGAATAGGTTAACCAGAGGACTATTCTGTGAAGTTATGTGACGCAGTCAGTATGACGGCACCTCTTCCCACTTCCCTTATATGTGTTGTAATTCTTTTCCCTGTATATGGCGAGATTCTGCTGGTGGACGTTTCTGTCCCCGAGTGCGCCCGCTCTCCCTGTACAGACCTTTTGGTCTTTGATATATGTTGGCGATTTGTGGGAAGTTGATGCTGGGTCGACATCGGGCCTTACAGACTAGTCTTTCGTGTTAAATGCCGTCATTTACATCTGACGACGATACAGCTCATCAATCTCCAATGTACGAGTTGTCACAGCGAAACAGCTCACCAATTACCAGTATACGAGTTGTCAGAGCATTTCCATCATAGCTCTCTAGATCTGTATCTAATACCGCTTATGCCGGTGCTAGGGGCCGTGTGGTCATATCATCCAAGTTGCCACATGAACAGGTACAATACAAGCGTACCTGAGATACAACACATATCACAAATCGTTAGATTCTTGGTATGTGCTTTAGAACAGATTGACCAGAAGACTATTCTGTGAAGTCATGTGACGCAGTCAGTATGTCGGCACCTCTTCCCACTCCCCTTATATGTGTTGTAATTTTTTCCTGTATATGGCGAGATTCTGCTGATGGACGTTTCGTCCCCGAGGCCCGTCCCCTGTACAGACCTTTTGGTCTTTGATATATGTTGGCATTTGTGGGAAGTTGATGCTGGGTCGACATCGGGCCTTACAGGCTAGTCTTTTGTGTTAAATGCCGCCTATTTACATTCGACGACGATACAGCTCACCAATCTCCAATGTACGAGTTGTCACAGCGAAACAGCTCACCAATTACCAGTATACGAGTTGTCAGAGCATTTCCATCATAGCTCTCTAGATTTGTATCTAATACCGCTTATGCCGGTGCTTGGGGACGTGTGGTCATATCATCCAAGTTGCCACATGAACAGGTACAATAAAAGCGTGCCTGAGATACAACACATATCACGAATGGTTAGATTCTTGGTATGTGCTTTAGAATAGATTAACCAGAAGACTATTCTGTGAAGTCATGTGACGCAGTCAGTATGTCGGCACCTCTTCCCACTTCCCTTATATGTGTTGTAATTTTTTCCTGTATATGGTGAGATTCTGCTGGTGGACGTTTCGTCCCCGAGGCCCGCCTCCTGTACAGACCTTTGGTCTTTGATATATGTTGGCATTTTGTGGGAAGTTGATGCTGTGTCGACATCGGGCCTTACAGGCTAGTCTTTGTGTTAAATGCCGTCATTTACATCGACGACGATACAGCTCACCAATTCCAATGTACGAGTTGTCGCCAGCGAAACAGCTCACCAATACCAGTATACGAGTTGTCAGAGCATTTCCATCATAGCTCTCTAGGATTTGCATTCAATACCGCTTATGCCGGTGCTTGGGGCCGTGGACTCATCATATCATCCAAGTTGCCACATGAACAGGTACAATAAAAGCGTACCTGAGGTACAACACATATCACGAATCGTTAGATTCTTGGTATGTGCTTTAGAATAGGTTAACCGGAAGACTATACTGTGAAGTCATGTGGCTCTGTCAGTATGTCGGCACTTCCCACTTCCCTTATATTTGTTGTAATTTTGACCTATATATGGCGAGATACTGCTGGTGGACGTTTCGTCCCCGAGGCCCGCCCCCTGTACAGACCTTTTGGTCCTTGATATATGTTGGCATTTGTGGGAAGTTGATGCTGGGTCGACATCGGGCCTTACAGACTAGTCTTTTGTGTTAAATGCCGTCATTTTCCTCTGACGACGATACAGCTCACCAATCCCCAGTGTGCGAGTTGTCACAGCGAAACAGCTCACAATTACCAATATAAAGAGCTGGTTTGTGAGCATTTCCATCATAGCTCTCAGATTTGTATCTAATACCGCTTATGCCGGTGCTAGGGACCGTGTGGTCATGTCATCCAAGTTGCCACATCAACAGGTACAATAAAAGCGTACCTGAGATACAACACATATCACGAATCGTTAGATTCTTGGTATGTGCTTTAGAATAGGTTAACTAGAAGACTATTCTGTGAAGTCATGTGACGCAGTCAGTATGTCGGCACCTCTTCCCACTTCCCTTATATGTGTTGTAATTTTTTCCTGTATATGGTGAGATTCTGCTGGAGGACGTTTTGTCCCCGAGGCCCGCCCCCTGTACAGACCTTTTGGTCTTTGATATATGTTGGCACTTGTGGAAAGTTGATGCTGGGTCGACATCGGGCCTTACAGGCTAGTCTTTTGTGTTAAATGCCGTCATTTACATCTGACGACGATACAGCTCACCAATCTCCAATGTACGAGTTGTCACAGCGAAACAGCTCACCAATTACCAGCATAACGAGTTGTCAGAGCATTTCCATCATAGCTCTCTAGATTTGTATCTAATACCGCTTATGCCGGTGCTAGGGGCCGTGTGGTCATATCATCCAAGTTGCCACATGAACAGGTACAATAAAAGCGTGAGATACAACACATATCACGAATCGTTAGATTCTTGGTATGTGCTTTAGAATAGGTTAACCAGAAGACTATTCTGTGAAGTCATGTGACGCAGTCAGTATGTCGGCACCTCTTCCCACTTCCCTTATATGTGTTGTAATTTTTTCCTGTATATGGCGAGATTCTGCTGGTGGACGTTTCGTCCCCGAGGCCCGCCCCCTGTACAGACCTTTTGGTCTTTGATATATGTTGGCACTTGTGGAAAGTTGATGCTGGGTCGACATCGGGCCTTACAGACTAGTCTTTTGTGTTAAATGCCGTCACTTACATCTGACGACGATACAGCTCACCAATCTCCAATGTACGAGTTGTCACAGCGAAACAGCTCACCAATTACCAGTATACGAGTTGTCAAAGCATTTCCATCATAGCTCTCTAGATCTGTATCTAATACCGCTTATGCCGGTGCTTGGGGCCGTGTGGTCATATCATCCAAGTTGCCACATGAACAGGTACAATAAAAGCATACCTGAGATACAACACATATCACTAATCGTTAGATTCTTGGTATGTGCTTTAGAATAGGTTAACCAGAAGACTATTCTGTGAAGTCATGTGACGCAGTCAGTATGCCGGCACCTCTTCCCACTTCCCTTATATGTGTTGTAATTTTTCCCTGTATATGGCGAGATTCTGCTGGTGGACGTTTCGTCCCCGAGGCCCGCCCCCTGTACAGACCTTTTGGTCTTTGATATATGTTGGCATTTTGTGGGAAGTTGATGCTGGGTCGACATCGGGCCTTACAGGCTAGTCTTTTGTGTTAAATGCCGTCATTTACATCTGACGACGATACAGCTCACCAATCTCCAATGTACGAGTTGTCACAGCGAAACAGCTCACCAATTACCAGTATACGAGTTGTCAGAGCATTTCCATCATAGCTCTCTAGATTTGTATCTAATACCGCTTATGCCGGTGCTAGGGGCCGTGTGGTCATATCATCCAAGTTGCCACATGAACAGGTACAATAAAAGCGTACCTGAGATACAACACATATCACGAATCGTTAGATTCTTGGTATGTGCTTTAGAATAGGTTAACCAGAAGACTATTCTGTGAAGTCATGTGACGCAGTCAGTATGTCGGCACCTCTTCCCACTTCCCTTATATGTGTTGTAATTTTTTCCTGTATATGGCGAGATTCTGCTGGTGGACGTTTCGTCCCCGAGGCCCGCCCCCTGTACAGACCTTTTGGTCTTTGATATATGTTGGCATTTTGTGGGAAGTTGATGCTGGGTCGACATCGGGCCTTACAGGCTAGTCTTTTGTGTTAAATGCCGTCATTTACATCTGACGACGATACAGCTCACCAATCTCCAATGTACGAGTTGTCACAGCGAAACAGCTCACCAATTACCAGTATACGAGTTGTCAGAGCATTTCCATCATAGCTCTCTAGATTTGTATCTAATACCGCTTATGCCGGTGCTTGGGGCCGTGTGGTCATATCATCCAAGTTGCCACATGAACAGGTACAATAAAAGCGTGCCTGAGATACAACACATATCACGAATCGTTAGATTCTTGGTATGTGCTTTAGAATAGATTAACCAGAAGACTATTCTGTGAAGTCATGTGACGCAGTCAGTATGTCGGCACCTCTTCCCACTTCCCTTATATGTGTTGTAATTTGGCCACCAAGGCGCCTCCCGCTTCTTTGGCCCGCCGTTTCAAGGCTTCTTTGGGGGCCGTAACCCCCAAGACATCACCGGCCACTTGCAGTCCACTGCGTACCGCCTGTTTGCCCATTGCTTTCACCCCACGCGTCACCAAGGGCAGGAACGTTTTGACGTATGCTCCCTAGCCCATGTCCTCGTTGCATGCGTTCACCGCTAAAGACCGGAAAGCCACCCCCGGCCCGTTGGACATAATAGTCCATATAGCTGCGTGCATCGCACTCGTAAGGTACTTTCATTATGCAAAGTGGGGAGCACGTGCTTGTCGAAAATGAAGAGTCAGCACCACTTTCCCGCGTTCGAATGCCACCGGTCGTCCCGTATCATCTCTTATATCCACCGTGATCGTGTTGATGTCGCTTTGTCGTACGGGCAAGTAGAGCATGTGGGTGAAACTGTGGGTGATCTCCATACGTCTTTTTAATGGGGACCACCCGTAACAGAGGTGTGTTGATATCGGCCACGTTGTGGTTGTCGACTACGTCCGAGTAGACGTAGAGTCCGTACATACCCGACTTCATATCCATCGGGATCTCGCCTTGGTGGGCGGTGGGACCAGCGAACGTCTTTAGATCGAACCCCAGCATTTGCTGTAGGATAGGACTCAGTACGACACTCGCCTTGCCGGTGACGATAAGCTGTGCCTTGTCGTTGTGTGCGTTGTAATCGAAGTCCACGTGATGCTTGAAGGGAAAGGATTTGATGGATTTTGAACTATTTGTGACCTCCCGTAGAGCCTTATAATGCAACAGTCTTGACAGCCAACCCATGAACTCCTTGGGGGTATCGTATTGGCCTTCGGGCAGGGTCGGGTGTTTTTGCCTTCGTAGGTCACCTCGTACCACACTTCATTGGCTCGCACGTTGTACCACGAGTAAGGGTATTGGATATCCACGAGGCCACATTCCCAGCGCCCAGGTAAATGCAACGGTTGCGGTAACTGGGTCACGTACTTGGCCACGGTGTTGTCAGGAAACACATCCAGCGAACTGTTACTGGGTAGGGTGAGGTAAAACATGGCGACTGAGCTGTCCTGCTGCTGCTGTTGGTTTTAATAGGTGTTCCAGGCCTTGGGCGGTTGTGTCCGGCGTCGTGTTCGTCGCGTTGACTTGCTACGTGTCACGGCTCTGGAGATGTGGGGTGTCCTGATCGAGGGTGGTTTTTTAAAGGTTTGAAAAGAAGGTGCCCGTCGGCGATTGCTGGGTTCGCTGCATAAAGGCCCAGCGGTGGGGGTTCCCCACCAATTCCTGTGGTACATGCATGTCTTTCAAGCCTTGAGCGAATTACAAGCGTCTAGTCCGTGATTCATAATCCAGCCGTCGTCCATTAGAGAATATCCGCGTCCATAATCCAAAGACCTATTCCATTTTCCACATAACAGTATTAGCACCAAATTCAAAAAGACAATCATAGTATACATAAACATAGGCTTTTTTCCTGCAAGAGAGAAGCGGTCAACAGTTTTCAATGATGCAGGCAAGACATCATGATGTTCCAAAAATATCAAATCCGTATCGCTGATCAGTATTCTTAATCCATAATATCAGTTATAGAGTCGTCATCTAAAAAAAAGATGTATCTCAGTCACGCTTTGATTGTGACTGTTCATATGAGTACCATGAGGATCTTGAAGTACATGGGTTCATACGGCCCCTAGCCCCGGGTTAAGCGTAATTAGACACAAGTTACGAAACGTAGCGCCATAGATCTTGCACGCTACGTTCGTATTTTGCTATCAGCATGCGATATGTATCGCCAAATTTGAGAAACTTTGAGTGGAGGCGCTTGGTGGATATGCCCTGTTTTATAAGTTTCTGCAACAATGTTTTGTGACGTTGATTAAAATCTTCACATTTAACACAGGATCTAGCAAATGCTACTAAGCGAGATATGTATACGCCATATGTAGGTCCCACTGGAATATTACTATCCAGAAAGGGATAGTTTACGATGTCGAAATTGTAATCATCTCTTTTGTCATAAAGTCGACGAGAGAGAATGCCCGCTTCATTTTTATAGAGATAGAGATCTAAATAAGATGTGCCTGTAGGGCTATCTGTAGTTTCCTTCAAATCCAGTGAAGGTGGATATATATCCTTCACTGCGTCATTTATATAGCGATTATCCACAGCGAGAAGATCGTCTATATAGCGTTTGGTGAATGAGAAGGAACGGGCTTTGAATGGATCGGTTTTTGAAAGACCGGGGTGGACGAGGACCATTTTTCTCGTGTGGTTCATTGTCGGCCGAAGAGTCCACCCAATGCTGGACCCAACACGGAAGCGGCCATCGGTGCTAAGATGGCCCCGAGAAAGCCGCCTTTCTGTAACACCTTTTTCTTTTGTGTTTGAGGGACCCGCTTCTGGACTAGGGTTCGGAGACCTGTCTTATGCTTGGCCAACTTGGTCTTCTGAGCCGGAGTCAGTGGGACGTTGCCTTTTAACAGGTTGTACCCGATCTCGCACAGACAGCGCACAAGGTCAGGGTCCGTACCGCGTACAATGGTTCGGACTAACTCGGGTGTGGCCGTCTTCAATACACGGAGCATGGGAGCGTTCTTCCGTACTCGCGCAGACATCATGTACAACTAATGCTAGAACCCACAACTCTGCTCGTTTTATCTACTTCAGAGAACAGAGAGAAAGTCAACCCTGCTGTGGTATTCATTCTTTTTATTATCCCCGTCATCACACACACACACACCCCAGCTGGGGGAGCCACTGTGGGTATGTTTACATTATTTTTGCATGTACACGTGGTGGGCCTCTCCGGGAAAGATACCGGTCCGTAGTCGAAGGTGTTCGGGGGTAGTTTGCTTGAGGTCGAAGAGCATATACCCGTGCTGAGGGGTTGTGGCATCTTTGAAGGCTTCCAACGCAAACGGTGTGCGGCCGGGATACATCTGCCTCGCCAGATGCAGTAGTTGAGTGGTATCTCTCGGGTTTTTGAAGTCCACCAGGTAGTGGGCATTTAAGCTGATGTTCCGATGTTTTTTGTTTTTACTGAACAGATTCTGCACAATGTAGATGATGCTGAGCCGTCGATGGTGGCTGCCTTTGGTAAAGAGTTGGGTCACCCGCGCATCCGTCTCCGCCATGAGATCATCCAGAACCACCAAGGTGTCGGGTTCCAAATCGGCCAGGTTGGGTAGGCCTTCCACGAACGTGATGTGGGGCATTGCTGCATACGCTGCCTGTCATTCTCCGTAACACCACACGACTCGGGCAATAGGTGGGGTGATCATACTGTCGGCGTGTTGAAGGAGCTTCCTGACGAAGTGCGTTTTGCCGGGACCCGTCGGTCCTGCGATGACGCAATTGAAGGGATGCTGCCACCGAGGGTCCATGGTTTGAGGTGTATCCGCTGTCGTGGTAACCCGCTCTTGTAAATTTGGTACGAGTGAACTGGAGTGGTGGGTACAACGTCGGTCGTCGTTGTCTGTTCACTGTCAGGGATGATGATGGTGGTGGTGGGTACAACGTGGGTCGTCGTTGTCTGTTCACTGTGAGGGATGAAATCCGGTGGGTTTTCAGACGTAGTGGATGTACTTGGTGTAGGTGTGGAGCTTGGTGTGGAGCTCGTTGTGGCTTGTACACGGGGTGTGGTGGTGGTGACTGGGCTCGATACGGGGTTGACTGGTGCTCTCTGTAGACCGGTTTCACTGGTGGCTGGTGTTCTCAATTGGTTAAGTAACGTGCTGACATAGGTTACGTCGTAAAACACACTTCCGTACAACACACTCAGCAGGGTTAGCACTATCACCACAAAGCCCACTTGCGCTTTGCGCGTTTTGGGAGACGCTGTGTTTGTCCATAGCACTGTGGTCGGACGTGGAATGAAGGATGACGGCAGTGGTGTCTGGCTTTATAGTCGTTTCACCTGGTTGGCAGCGACCCAGGAATTGAAGGAACTG
Organism: Hanleya hanleyi; assembly: GCA_036873755.1. Classification (NCBI taxonomy): domain Eukaryota; kingdom Metazoa; phylum Mollusca; class Polyplacophora; order Lepidopleurida; family Hanleyidae; genus Hanleya; species Hanleya hanleyi. The sequence continues at coordinate 13,325 of JAVTVY010028298.1, forward strand.
GGCCAGCCTTGCCATTTGACGAAATGAAACAGTTTGCCACGTCGACGTTCCGTTTTCAAAATCTGCTCCACCGTGTAGTATTCTTGCTGTGTTTTTACGACAGGCTGTAATTCCGTCTCGTAAAACGTCCCTAGCAACGGTTCCCCTTGAAGATCTTCCAGTTCATAGACTCGCCGCTGTCGGGGTAGGCGCCGTTTAATCAGGAAGTGCTCATCGCTCCAGTTGGGCAAGTAACTTTTCTCGAACTTGCCCTTGACTTTACTGATCCGTACAGGGTCCCCGACCTTGTACACCGCCTTCGTCGTTCGCTGCGATGGCCTGGGGTACAAGACACGCCGGACTTGGGCTTCATTGCGTTGGGTCACGGTAATGGGGGCTCTTTCTATACTCCGATGATAGGCTCGATTGTAACCCCTCACAAGTTTCGGGAGAACATCGATGTACCGCCTTGTATTCTTATAGGTGAAATATTTATACATGCGGCCTTTGAATGTCCTGTTGAACCTTTCCACCACGGAAGCCTTGGTCTCGTTGTACATATGGAAGAAAAACACCTTCTGGGCTATCAGAAACTGTTGGAACGGTCTGTTGAGGAGTTCTGTGCCTTCGTCGGTTTGCAAATACAAAGGTTTGCGCCCGGTCTTGAAGATGTCTTTGAACGCCGCTATGAGATTTGCCCCCGTTTTCGTCCGGATGGGTACCACCCACGCATACTTGGATAGGATATCGATGCACGTCAGGATATACCGATTCCCATCGTTGTGTTTGGCAAAGGCGCTCATATCGACCAAATCCGCTTGCCACTGGGCATCTATTCCTCCCACGATGACCCGGTTCCGTAGAAAATGCCGACGGACAGCTCGATGTAAGGTATAGGTGTCTTGTTTTCTTACCCAATCTCGGACTTGGGCACGTTGTATTCCCTGTGGTTTGGCCGCTCGATAGAGAGCCGACAATGCACTATAGGCCGCCGGACTGTCGGGACTGTAGTATAAGTTATTCAACACCTTCTCCCAGCGCTTCATGGTGACAAATGATGATGGACCCTGGCTCTATCGTTTATTTATAACGGTTATATCTTGGGCCGGTGTTTCTTTCTGATTTTCTTCGTTGGCTTCCTCAGTGTCCACTGTAAATGACCAGTCCAACTCGTCTGATGACCGCTTGATAAGCACTTCATCCACATCTACCACGGCATCTTCCAATGCAGACCATAGATCAGGGTGAAGGGTAAAATGTACTGTACCCCCATCTAGCCGAGCCAATTGAGCAAAGAAAGGCCCGCGTCGGATGTACACATCGTGACACAAGTGGATGAGATCGCCGTCCAGTGCATCAGACAACACGCGTTTGAATTTGGTCCAGCCCTCTCGGGACAGACGAATATGAGCCGGGCACGGTTGTGTAGGGTCCGCATCACAGATGTCTCCCACCTCCTCCATGATATCGACCTTATCTGCATACACGTGCAGGAAAACCTCGGGGGTCAAGCTGAGATACGCCAGTATCATATGCTCCGCCATGGTCAGTACGTGAATGGTACCAGAGTTAACTGTCTCTCGTATTTATAGGGAGAACCCCGTGAGATCAAAGGATCAGGTGGTCATATCACTGGGCTGACTGAGTCTAGCCGGGTAACCAATGGCATCGTCGTCTGGTTCATGGCTAGGCAGTTGTTCATTGGGTTCTGCGCTGCTTCTCTCAAGGCACGAGCCCACTACAACTCGTCTGATGACCGCTCATCTGGTGTAAACAGCTGGTCCAAGATAGGCACCACTTTCTCGAAGGCTGTCCACAGATCGGGGTCTAGGGTGAAGCTTCGCGTAGGATCTTGGTAGCGGCCCAGGCGTGGGAAGAAGGGTCCACGTAGATGGCATTGTCTATGCGGATGACGTGTCCATCGAGCTCGCCGCTCAACACCCGTTTAAATTTGGTCCAGCCGTCACGGTGTAGCGTAACCGTATTCGATACGGTCTCAGCGGGCGACCAGCAAACATCTCCACGGTCTTCCACGAGGGTGACTTTATCTTCATAGACGTGTAACCCCACCCGGGGTGTAAGAGGTAGGATGGCTCGTAGGACGGGTGACATGCTTGCTCCAATGACGATCGTTGAATGATGCACACTCTGTCTGACCCTGGTATTTATATTCCCACTGTCAATACCACAGCGCCAGGGTCAATAGGGCACAGACTATTGTGAGGCCAACCATCCGGCGCTGGTTCCGGCGTGAGCGCTCGTGGTCCATAGCCCGAGCATCAAGGATGGCTGTCACAGTAATGGTGAGTGATGGCACACCTCTCCATCGAGTGCACTCTGTCGAGGACCGCTTCTGTGAACTCGTTCAGGATCTGGCGTCGCCCCTCGTTGTCGTCGCCATCTGCAAACATGGATCGAACCACTGCTCGGTAAACCGTGAGTGAATTCACCGCGGTGGCATGCTGTAAAATGCAAGTCGCATAGGGCTGGATCTCCGTCATGGCTCTGCAACCGTAGAAATGAAGGTGTACGATCCAGAGAGACGTGTTTTATAGACCATGTCACACATGCGCGCCTAGACGTCGGGTGTAGTCCGTGATACGTACTATTCTGATGGGTTAGTCCAAAAAAGAGAACAACAACAACACAGATTACAGATCAATCCTTTTATCATGCGTGAACATCATAGGAATGCATGTACTGACCTGTCTGTGGGGGTTTTCCACAATGGCGTTCACCTTCGTGTCTTTTCGGGTACGTGCGTGTCTTTTCGGTAAAGTCCGTGTCTTTTCGGTAAAGTCCGTGTCTTTTCGGATCGGTGACGGCCGTGTCTATCATCCGGGCACTTCGCGTCTGCGCCTGCATTGGGGTATGTATAACCCTTATATGTGTTGTAATTCATGCGCGTGCGCGCAATGGGGCTCAGTCGTACACCAGTACACCAGTCTTGACCCTCGACTTGGGGTAGAGTGTGCTAAAAAGAGATTACCAGCTAGCGTGCTATAAAAGGGAAGCGGCCTTGCCGTTTCATTAGACACTCTGTCAACCACCAAGATGTTCACTTGCACAACTTGCCAGAAACAGTTTACTCGTCTAGATAATTTACGACGCCACGAGGCCTCCACCCACAACGATGCACGGTATACTTGTATAACCTGCGCACGGTCATTTAATCGGGAGGATCAGTTAATGCGCCACGAACGTTCAATTCATGGGCCACCCAAGCGTCCATGCGACGATTGTGGTCAACTCTTCAAACGACGCAGTCAGTTGCTGCGACACCAACGGTTGATTCATGCCCCGGTACAGAGTCATACGCCTGCCAACATCGAACATTTTCTGGGCGATTCCACCAAGATGTTCACTTGCACAACTTGCCAGAGGCAGTTTACTCGTCTAGATAATTTACGACGCCACGAGGCCTCCACCCACAACGATGCACGGTATACTTGTATAACCTGCGCAGGGTCATTTAATCGGGAGGATCAGTTACTGCGCCACGAACGTTCAATTCATGGGCGACGCAAGCGTCCATGCGAGGATTGTGGTCAACTCTTCAAACGACGCAGTCAGTTAAGACGGCATCAGCGTTTGATTCATGGTCCGTCTCTACGGTTTGAGCGACAACTTCCTACTGAAGAGGAGCCGCGGAAGGTCAGACCCAGTGAAGATAAGCCCGGGGAGATGAACGCCAATGGTGATGCGATGAAGGAGAGCCCGCCTATACCCACAGTTCAGAAGAGCCTGGATATCCAGCCGGACCCCAGCGTTACGGTTTCGAGTCATACGCCTGACAACATCGAACATCGATCTCTTACAGGACAACCATCCAGTGAGTGACATCGATCGGCGCCATTGGTCCATGACACGGCACTGTTTCCACCCTCATGGCCCTATTCAAGATATTTACAATTTTCCACTGACCAACCGCACCCGTCTACGCAGCTACGTGGAAGCCATCTTCAAAGATCAAACTACGGCCTTCAAATTGAATGTCGCTTTCGGGTACATCTTACGTCACGGGCCAGTTACGGTATTATTATCCCGGCAATAATATCTATGTGTCTGACCAGCCGTTCACCATCATTAACCGGAGGTCACTAGAGACGATGCTGGAGATACTGGACACCGTGGATGCCTTGAGATGGGCACATCGTCAACGCCCCAACATATAATGGGTGGTAGAGAGGGTAACCAATATCACGTTATCCTGACCAAGCTGACCGACCACCGCCATCGGTTGAATGCGTCATCCGCGCACTGATGAATACCATAACATGCCGCACATACTCTCTATGTCTACATGCTGATCGTTGAATTGAGCTCAGTAAACCCTTGTACCTAATGTGACGGTGCGTTAAATAATAAAACATGATGTTTGATATTTCAATTTGTTTTGCTCTGAACATACTAAACATACCCAGGGCGGTTCCCCCAGCCTGGGTATGATGTAACATTGGGGATAATAAAATATATAAACATTGCTGAACTTGTTGTTATTCACGACAACCGCTATCCGATTGTATAATACAGAATAAATAATGTATATGCCCATCGCGCGCGCACTGCCGGTGATGACGCGCGCGCGCGCTGCGGCCGGAGAATCCGCGCGCGCTGCGGCCGGGGCACGCTGCGGCCGGGGCGGGGGCGGGGCCGGGGGAAAACCCCGGAGGTTGAACATACGGACGTGTAAGGGGAAAAATTGGAACTCTTCTATGTTTGGAGGTAGTTTTAGTGAAAAACCCGGAAGTGACGTCACAACCCCCACGTGACCTGCGCAGCAGAATGGATACGACACCCTAGTGTAACTCCCTCACCTAGGCTTCACATGGATACCTCACTCGATCCCATCGACCCACTAGTGGCCCACCTACACCCCAACACGTCTATTTCTATACTACGGCCAGACTGCGCATGCGCAGAATGCCGATATGTCAACCCCACACCCAGCCCATCAGATGCCCCTTCACGAATGCTTCACTTTGATACCTCACTCGACCCCATTGGACCATTAGTGGCTCCCCTAGCTCCAAAACGTCTAGCGGGACCCATACAGGGCCAGTTTTCGACACTAGGTGACCACATCCCGACAAAATGGCCAGTTTTCGACACCGGATGTGCCGCCATCTTGAACATACGTGCCGCCATCTTGGATATGTCCCATAATGCACCGGGTCAAAATACTCGCTTCTGATTGGACGAGAGCTCTGTGACGGATTTGAAATACTCGCTTCTGATTGGACGAGAGCTCCGCATTGCGTCTGCGCATGATATTCCTACCGCACACCCAACCCATTAGATGCCCCTTCACGAATGCTTCACTTTGATACCTCACTCGACCCCATTGGACCATTAGGGGCTCCCCTACATCCCAAAACGGCTATTTTCATACGCTTGGGCCACCGCGCATGCGCAGAATGCCGATAGTTCAACCCCACACCCAGCCCATTAGATGCCCCTTCACGAATGCTTCACTTTGATACCTCACTCGACCCCATTGGTCCATTAGTGGCTCCCCTAGCTCCAAAACGTCTATTTCCATACCCTTGGGCCACCGCGCATGCGCAGAATGCCGATATTTCAACCCCACACCCAGCCCATCAGATGCCCCTTCACGAATGCTTCACTTTGATACCTCACTCGACCCCATTGGACCATTAGGGACTCCCCTAGCTCCAAAACGTCTATTTTCATACCCCTGGGCCACCGCGCATGCGCAGAATGCCGATAGTTCAACCCCACACCCAGCCTATCAGATGCCCCGTCACATAGGCTTCACTTTGGTACCTCACTCGACCCCATTGGACCATTAGTGACTCCCCTACATCCCAAAACGTCTATTTCCATACCCTTGGGCCACCGCGCATGCGCAGAATGCCGATAGTTCAACCCCACACCCAGCCCATTAGATGCCCGTTCACGAATGCTTCACTTTGATACCTCACTCGACCCAATCGGACCATTTTATCTAGGGACTACTTTTCCTCCGCGGAAGCTTTTTCCCGAGACTGAATCACCGCCAAAACCGCTGCCAGACCGCATCACCGCGGATGAATACATTCTGAATACTTTGCCTCCAACAATTGGAACTCTCCTGTGTTGGAGGTAGCTTTTGGTCTTTCTGCCGGAACTGTACTGCACTTGACCTCTCTTCCTCAAATCCTCCCCAAATGACCTCTACATCCGGGTGAAAATTACTTTTAAATCCGTTATATATACTACTTACCTTACACGCGGGTGTTTTCCACCTTACACAAATGATCATGTGAGAGATAAAACGACACCAGGGTCTATTTCTTATGGGAAGTTGATGCTGGATCGACATCGGGCCTTGCAGATTAGTCTTTTGTGTTAAATGCCGTCATTTTCATCTGACGACGATACAGCTCACCAATCCCCAGTGTACGAGTCGTCACAGCGAAACAGCTCACCAATTACCAATATACGAGCTGTCAGAGCATTTCCATCATAGATTTGTCTGTCTAGATTTGTATCTAATACTGCCTATGCCGGTGCTAGGGGCCGTGTGGTCATATCATCCAATTTGCCACATGAGCAGGTACAATAAAAGCGTACCTGAGATACAACACATATCACGAATCGTTAGATGCTTGGTATGTGCTTTAGAATACGTCAACCGGAAGACTATACTGTGAAGTCATGTGGCTCTGTCAGTATGACGGCACTCCTTCCCATTTCCCTTATATGTTTTGTAATTGAAGAGATTTGAGGGATACAGTTCATGTAAGAGGTGATACCGCTTTTCAACGAGATGGGACATGCTAGCAAATGGAAGAATGGCCGAACACTTTCCCATTACCCACTGTTGGAATTCCCGAAAATTCACTTCACTTCGTCTCACACGACCGATATACCGGATTTGAGTTTCTCTTTGAAACTGAACTGAGATGTATGTATCGATAGGACGCCAAACACATGTAGTAAAATGGACCTTCTAGGGGTACGTAACACATAGCATATTTGACACGCTAAGACAGGATAGTAAATATAAACCTCAGGGATTTCAGGACATATGCATATTGAGGATAGCGAGTCGAGACGTGTTTTAGCCGAGATGTATTAAAGTTTAGATATGAATGACCTCGTGACTGAGTTCCATACATACAACCGACCAGAGCACATGGACGTCCACCACCATCTACAGGTTGAAGCGCCTGGATAACGAAAGGGGGTGTTTATCGTATGCGACTAGTGTTGACAAGCCAAGTTAAGACCTTTGTTAACCCACGGTTGTTATTTAGAAAAATGGCTCAAAATGACAAAATCGAGGACATTATTCTCATACAATTTTTGATTAACAGCAGATTTAAATCCGCAATATCGTCTATGTCAATAAACATGATATATAAAACAGTTTCTGCGAAGAAAGGATTAAGATCATTATTGAATTTGAAAGATTATTTGAAAAAAAGTTACTAACTTGGTAATTTTTATATGTAATGGGTCTAAGGCCCTTGCAGAGAAATTAGGTGCTCATTCAGAAAAGAAACTATTTTCTGTATATGTCAGGATGCTGCTGGTGGACTGTTAGTCCCCGAGGCCCGCCCTCTGTACATGTCACTCGACAAATATATGTAGGTTTATTGTTTTAGTGGGAAATTTAAGCCGTACGGCGTGGGGCATTGCAGGTTAGTTTCTCTGGGTATTCTTGCATTTACCAGGTTACCCCACGTTGAGGCGTTTACTCCATCAGACGTCCACGATGCTCATCCATTAACATCAGATGAGCTGTTTGAGCTGATCTGTCATCACAGCTCCTGAGCTAGCTTATCTAATTCCGCTTAAGCCGATGCTGGGGGCCGTGTTGATACTTCATAGTCTCCACATGAACAACTGCAATAAAAGCGCGGCTGAGATACTAAGGCTACGTCAGAGAATCCACCGTATTCTCGGGTCTGAATGTTAGGTGCCGAGAGATGCTTTCCTGTAGAGTCATATGGTTGCTTTTTAGTCGTCAGATGTCGTCAATTTTTCCCACCTCTTGAATAGGCTATCGCTCCAATTTACAATCAAACACTTATATTATGCATGGACATACCTAATATATACTTAAATACCATGCAATATGCATAATAGTGTGTGAAATACAATTACATATTTTCTGGAAGGTCATCACAGGTACTTGTTCTGCGAGAACCTTATTTATGAGGATATCTGAATGTTCCCTTAACACAGACATCTGCCTTTAACCCCCATATCCATAAATGGCATCAGGCAGTCTTGTCTCAAGAGCTATTTTCAGTCAGTTGAACATAATAGTTGGGTCCCAGTTTCACCACTTGCATTCAATTGCAGACAATTGATTGAAGGGTCTTGTTTTTGAAGGTACATGTTTTGGTTGTATCACACATATACATGTACAAGATGACCGCCTTCCATCTTACCAGCTTCTCCCAACATATAAAAATTACTAGTTGATTTACGTATATACTTCAAGGTTTTGCCAGTATATCTTGCATGTGTGGAACATTGGTAAGTCATTATTTTCAGACATTGTTTGATATATCCTGTTTATCAACATAGGCGATGTTGTGAAATAAAATGTGCTCTACTAATCAAGCCTCTAATGTTCACGACCATTTTGAGTCTTTTTTAATAACAACAATGGATTCACAAAGATCTTAAATGATCGCAGTGAACAGTGCTATTGCGACGGGCATAGTACGAACAGAATAAGTTATTAAAAACTTGCAACCATGTAATTTCTTTCTGTTTTATTTGGAAAAGGTGTGTGATATTTAAAGCCACTGAGAGCAACATAATATTGCATAAAATGAATATATGACATAATCTGTTTCAAGCGAGCGTAAAACCAGAACAAAGCAAAACTTTGTAAGTTTTCACACTGTGAAAGTAACCGTGGATTTGGCACGTATTATATTACCTTGATTGGGGATGAAATCTTATCTGAATAATATTTGATTGGGGATGAAATCTTATCTGAATGATATTAACAAAGGAAGAGGGCGATAAGCAGTGCTTACAAGCAGCCACACTGTGATTCAAGTGCTTACCAGCAGCCACACTGTTGTCCGAGTGGTTACAAGCAGCCACACTGCGGCCCGAGTGCTTACAAGTAGCCACACTGTGGTTCGAGTGCTTACATGAAGCCACACTCTGGTCCGAGTGCTTACAAGCAGCCACATTGTGGTCCGAATATTTACAAGCAGACATACTGTGGTCCCATGGCTTACAAGCAGCCACACTGTGATCAAATTGCTTACAAGTACCCACACTGTGACCAAAGTGCTTACAGGCAGCCACAATGTGGTCCGATGGCTTACAAGCGGCCTCACTGTGATCAGAGTGCTTGCAGGCAGCTACACTGTGATCAGAGTGTTTACAGGCAGCCACACTGTGATCAGAGTGCTTACAGGCAGCCACACTCTGATGTTTGATAAATTTCATACGAGGAGGTTACAATTCATGTGCCACATCGCGAATAACCTTGAAAGTTCCACTTCCCCACCAGGGGAACAGACTAGAACTTCCTTTTCCTTATAGGCTAGCTACACCCTGATAATACAATTCTTCTGCATAGCCGAGAAATACCCTTCCAAATCCAAGTGTAGCTGGATATAAACCATTCTTCCTCGCCCTCCAACATCTATACGATGGCAAGTGAGGTAAACTTGCCATCCGCTGTTAGAACCATCCTACATGGTCCATGTAATGTTTTTTATATCTTCGTCGTCGGATTACAAATGAACATTTCGATACACCATTTTTGATTAAGGTTACACTACTCATAAGTATCGATGAGCTTTGTGAGATCAGAGGAAAGTCACAGCTGCCGTTTTAACAAAAGTAACTCCCCCGTGATATAATAGTCGAGCACTGCTTACCTCTACATGTCTACGGCCCATCTTGGACGTTTCGATACAAAATTTTATACGCTTGCATTGGTTAATAATTGTAAAAAAAAAAAAAATAAAAAAAAAAAAATTAACGCAATGTTAGAAAAGAGTTGTATGTTAGATGATTGTCGCAAATTCCAGAATACTCTAGCTAAACACCGAACGATTACGATGTCTACTTTTCAGTTTTTGGTCGCTTCGCAATCCACTCGGCAAGTTTCGGTAGGTTGGCCACCTTCTTTCCGTGTTCCTCGACTTGGGGATAGCGGGACATCACTTCCGCCGGAAGTAGGCCCCTTTTTTCGATCGACGACGTTAAATTCATAAAACTCAGATCTGCCCATGTAACCTGTATGTGAAAATAGAAGAAAACCTTTGATGAATCACGATGATATAGATATTGAGCATTTCAGAGTTGAATACAAGAATCGCCAAAATTCTTCAATATATAATAATGTCCTTTAGAAATTGGGTAACACTAATATCCTATTATCTTTAGGATAACACTTTCTTGATAAAGCAAAGATACTAGTGACGCAGAGTCAGTCCCGCACCAAATTGCCCGCAATAAAATTATGCAGGCGCCCTCAACCACTCGGTCATCACAGCTTCCAAAATGATGAGATCAGTATAGTTTGCGGACGTTCACTACTCATCTGATACACAGAATAATGGCACAGACCCAAGCTGATATTCTTAAATGTACTGAAAGTATGCAATCCGTGAGAAGTAAGTAAGGACTATTAAAGTTCAATCACTCACGTACCCCATCTCCAACCAGATATCCACTTGAGCTCGATGCCAAGGTTGACTCAAATTTGTTCAAGAATTTGGGTGCTGTCTCCTCGATGTATTTCTTGGTAAGTTCTTCCTGAAATAAATATACTGATGATGTAAAAGTGAGCGGTTATGTATAGACGTCGGGGACACCATGTTTTAGTTGGTCGACTTGACCTCAAATCAATTTGTGTTAAAAAATTCCGAAGAATTAATCATTGAGGTTGCCATTATTTTTCGATGTTTTATTTGTCAACTCAAGATTGAGAGATTTTTGAAAAAAATATTGTGTAATTTCATCCAAGATCACAGCGATCAATTCCCACCTGAAGGATTCAGCAAATACAGAGCAAGTGCGATTCCCATTGATATCCATTTTTGTTTTATACGGTGTGGATTTACATGGATTTACATTTACAGACCGAAGATAGCGGATACACCAACCTTTTTGCTCTCTTCTGCATAGTGAATCTCCATAAGAGGGTTGATAAAGTCTTTACTAGCACCAGCGTACATGTCCACCAGGGCTTCTTCCAAAGGGTTCTTCCCCGCCATGCCTTGAAAACAAACGATATGTGAAACAACAAGCAGCCAGAGGATGCTAGGTCCCCCGCCGAAATGGCAGCAATATCTTTTAGCATTGTTGGTCTTAGGGGATATACATGAGGGAGGCAACTGCTGCTTCATAGGCAATGGATGTGGAAGGGTCTTTCTGCCTTGCCAAGTTTTAAGATCAACTCAGAACGATTGACTGAAAGTTGATTGCTTCTGTGATATAGTTTCCATGCAGTGAAGCACCGAGAAGCATCCCCAAGTGACATCTCCAGGCATTATCTGCAAACCAAATTTGACGAGAAGCTGAAGGCATCCTCAACCTACTACACGGGAAACCAAATTTTAAATTGCCACCAGTTGTCGCCACCTGTAGGTGCAAGTGAGCGAAATGCAATCCCAAGCATCATCTCATGGCATGGTAGCCTACATGTATTAGCCTATAGTATCCTCTACAGGGGCCGGGCTAATGATCGGCTGATGCAGCAGCAACAACATTTTCCCAGTTAGACGGCAGATTTTGAAATCAAAAACGAGGCCGCGCTATGTCATCAGTCAACTGAGACAGTCACGTGGTTGTGTATGAAGATTGGGGTGGGTCTTATCTAATAGTGATCCAATGAAAATGCTCGTATTAGTTTAAAATGGCGGGGTCGAATGACCAATCACTGAACGGGAGACAGCTGGAACAGTACGTTGACACTGTCTGTTAATACAGGGGCGTCGGAAGCAAATTCAAAGTGGTACGGCCACTATCATTGCACTTTAGGTGAGGATCCAGGGGCCGCCCAGGCCCCAGATGCTCCTGGGGTCTAGCGATTTCTGGCGTCAATCAAAATTACTCTGCATTGAAGTGTATTTTTTGTTCTTTCCTAACCCTTTTACCATTGAAAACGCAATCGATGGTGGTTTTCTGCGATGTTGAATTACAAAAAAATGGGTATAGTATAGTACTGTATCCTAGGCACATCGTGTAGAAGTAACCGAGATGATGCATCGATAATGTATATCAAATTTTACATTGAGCATTTGAACAGTTTCAGAGATAGAGATCATTAATGATTTTACATAAATTAAAGATGGTTGCCCATCCTTCCCATCACTCAGAGGAACTAATGTGGTTATTCATTAATGCAAGTCTCTTCATACATCGATGCTGTAAATCAAGTTTCGTATAGAACATTTGAATGGTATCAGAGATAAACATCATTAAAGATTCTGAATAAATTAAAGATGGCCGCCAAGATTTCCGCCCAATCAGAGAAACCAGATCTGTCATTCATCGTAAGTCTCTTGACGCATCAATGATGTATAACAAATTTTCCACTGAGCACTCCAACGGAATCAGAGATAGATCATTAATGATTTTGCCTAAATTAAAGATGGCCACCAAAGGTTTTCAGTCAATCAGGTCCCAATTCAAAGTATCTGGATGTATTGATGATATATACCTACCTTCATATAAAACAATTGAATGGTAACCGAGATATGTATGCTATCATTATCGGTTCGTATGAATTAAAGATGGCATCCAGGGTTCCCAGCAGAGCTAATCAGAAAAGCCTGTTTGGTAATTCGTTGAAAGTTGCTTGATGTATCGATGATGTATATCAAATTTCGTATTGAACAGTTGAATGGTTTCCGAGATATGGATCATTATCCATTTTGCATGAAATTAAAGATGGCTGCTAAGGTTCCCACCCAATCAGGTCCCAATTCTATACATGTAGGCTTCTGGTCCTTGACTAGGCAAATAAGCATACCAAATTTGGAATTCATCAGCGAAACAGTTTTCCGGCTATCTCGCTCACGAACGGACGTACGGACAGACGGACGTACAAGATGATGACAATACCCCATGGCCAAAAATGGCCGAGGGGTAAAAACATGGGTCTGTGTCTGATAACTTTTAAGCCTTTGGGGTTGCAACTCATTCATAGAAAGCCCCCTGTACATGAACAACTACACTGACAACTGCGTGCCATCATCTGTCAGTCTGAAGACCAGCAAGGTTGAATTCAGTTCAATTCAGGAAATTGATCATATGCACAGTGTGCACCCAAACATTAGGAACACAGTTGTAATTAATATAGTAATATACGTGTGTAGACAAATGATTCGTGCAGAAGCTTCAGGGTAAATCCTATGATGTGCAATACAATTATTTGTTAGCAAAATTGAAGGGAATGTTGTCCTTCGTTTAAGATGACACGAAATTAAAAAATCAGGGATTCAGTACTGCGGGGATTTCCCCGCCACTTATTTCACATTATACTTCTGAAATAAAATATGGTTCATGCAAAAGCTTTAGGGTAAATCATATGATGTGGAATAGAATGATTTCATATAGCAAAATTGAAGGCCCATTTTCACTGGAACGGACAAGAAGAAGAGAAACTCAGTGGTGCCACCTTCAGGCAGATGTTGCTGAAATGCAATACGGACTGGCGTCCTGTTGCAAGGAATGCGTATTCCGAATTTCGGAATAACCCAACACAGCATTAGGAAGTTATCGCTTCGAACAGATGTACACGGAAAAAAAATCTATTTTGACCCAGTGGCGCCACCTTCAGGCCGATGTTGCTGAAATGCAATACGGACTGGCCTCTTGTCGCAAGGAATGCGAATGCTGAATTTCGGAAGAATTCAACAGAGCGTTAGGAAGTTATCGCTTCGAACAGACATGCACGGACGTACACGAACATCCACGGACTCAAAGAAGCAAGAACCAGTGGCGCTACCTTCAGGCAGATGTTGCTGAAATGTAATACGGACTGGCGTCTTGTCACAAGGAATGCGTATTATAATTTTGGAAGAATCCAACAAAACTTTAGGAAGTTATCGCTTCGAACAGACGTACATGTACACAGACATCCACGGATGCAAAGAAGCAAGAACTAGTGGCGCCACCTTCAGGCAGATGTTGCTGAAATGCAATACGGACTGGCCTCTTGTCGCAAGGAATGCGAATGCTGAATTTCGGAAGAATCCAACAAAGCGTTAGAAAGTTATCGCTTCGAACAGACATGCACGGGCGTACACGAACATCCACGGACACAAAGAAGTAAGAACCAGTGGCGCCACCTTCAGGCAGATGTTGCTGAGATGTAATACAGACTGGCATCTTGTCGCAAGGTAAACATATTCCGAATTTCGGAAGAATCCAACAAAGCATTAGGAAGTTATCACTTCGAACAGACGTACACGGACATTCACGGATACGAAGAAGCAAGAACTAGTGGCGCCACCTTCAAGCAGATGTTGCTGAAATGCAATACGGACTGGTGTCTTGTCGCAAGGAATGCGTATGCCGAATTTCGGAAGAATCCAACTAAGCGTTAGAAAGTTATCGCTTCGAACAGACATGCACGGACGTACACGGACATCCACATACGCAAAGAAGCAAGAACTAGTGGCGCCACCTTCAGGCAGATGTTGCTGAAATGCAATACGGACTGGCGTCTTGCCGCAAGGAATGCATATTCCGAATTTCGGAAGAATCCAACAAAGCGTTAGGAAGTTATCGCTTCGAACAGACATGGACGGACACACGGACATCCACGGACGCAAAGAAGCAAGAACTAGTGGCGCCACCTTCAGGCAGATGTTGCTGAAATGCAATACGGACTGGCGTCTTGCCGCAAGGAATGCATATTCCGAATTTCGGAAGAATCCAACAAAGCGTTAGGAAGTTATCGCTTCGAACAGACATGGACGGACACACGGACATCCACGGACGCAAAGAAGCAAGAACTAGTGGCGCCACCTTCAGGCAGATGTTGCTGAAATGCAATACGGACTGGCGTCTTGCCGCAAGGAATGCATATTCCGAATTTCGGAAGAATCCAACAAAGCGTTAGGAAGTTATCGCTTCGAACAGACATGGACGGACACACAGACATCCACGGACACAAAGAAGCAAGAACCATTTTAAAGTCCCCGGCCGCGTTGCGGCGGGGGACAATAAACAGCGACATATTATGATCAAGAGCTTCTTTTTACGCCAACCCCCAAACCCCGACTACACCCCTCTCCCGTACAAGCGCCACTCAGCGGTAACTAGCAAGGTGTGAATGGAAGCATGTCATCGTTATCAAAAGTTATTAGCCGCAAAATTAGAACCAGGGAACCTCAGTCCGGTGCTGATTGACTGGTTGATGCAGAGTTACATCTCCCGGCAGCTCATGAGTACTTTCTGTCGGGAGTAATTCTGTAGCAAGCGATTTTAATCTGGAATATTAATTTCATGCTTTGCATATTCGTTCACGAATTTCATTTTTATAAAATTTATATTTTTATTGATGAACAATTATTTTTGACCTTTAACTGTAGTAACTAGGTATTATCCCTAGATTCCAACGCGTCAAATGGTTAAAATTCCTTACTCATTGGGTAAACTATCAAATCCATAATTGTGTTGAAAGGGCTTGATTAGTAGGGAAAGAGCAAATTCATTAGCAAAATAGAGGCTGAGGCGTGAGGCTGATGACGTCACGGATGACGTCACATCCAGGTCAACGGTCACTTTCGGTGACGTCACTTTAGATGTTGGGGCATTTCCGGGGGTGACGTGATGTGCGTGGTGAAAATAAAAATTAGGATTTTCCCTGAAAGCTTAAAGGCGGAAACATGGCCTTCATGCTAAAAACTGGAGAAAATCCCATTCAAATTGGGCAAGATAGGCCTATATTGGACCTATGGGGTCAGGTGGGTATCATTTTGAAGTGGTCGTCGAAGCCGAACAAGTCCCGGGTGGGAGCATGTAAGACTAGGGTTTGGTTTGAAAATATAAAATCCGGAAACACGGATTTTATCCCTAAAATATGGAAAATCCCCATTAAATGATTCCAGGTACGGTAATATCGGTCCCCCAGCAGATCGTGGCCTTCCGAGTGATGCTGGGTGGGTTAGCGGCTGTATGTAAAATGTGGATTTGTCCCGGAAATATAAACCGCGGAACACGAACTTTACACATAAACCATGGGGAATCAGCCAGGGAAGTGTGTATGGGTCTATCTACAGAGGTTGTATGTACAATTAGGATTTGTCCCGGAAATTTAAAAAGCAGAACACGAGCCGCCATACATATATACATATATCCCATAGGATGAGTATAGGGATGAGACTCTACGCGGAGAGAGCTAAGCACACTGTTGTTTATTCATACACACACACTCCCCTATGCCTCACAGATGTAGTCCATGCTAAGTACTATTCTGAACAAAGAAGAACAACAGCAAGGATGACAATCCAATCATTTTATTATCCCCTCCAACACAGCATACCCACGCTATGGGTGGGTTTACAATACAAGTATGCTCTTGTCCAATTAGAAGCCTCCAGCACAGCACATCTACGCTATGGATGTGTTCACAATTTAAGTATGCTCTTGTCCAATTAGAAGCCGTCCTTTGAGAAAGTTCAATCTTCGGTGAGGGTCGCTCTTGGCCTAAGCGTACGGGATACCGTTGAGGCAGCATGTCCTGAAACATTTGTGTGCGCATTCTGGTCGCATTTTACAGGGCCTCGGTGGGTGGTACCCCATATCCTCTTCCAAGTGACGCTTGGTCTTCAGGATGGACCGATGCGTGGGATCGCCCTTCATTTCAAGCGACATGAGCTCCGAGCTCCCAATCTTCGCATCCCCGAGTTCCGAGCTCCTTCCAACCTCCGAGCGCCTTCCGAGATCCGAGCTCCCAACTGCCCCATATTCGAGCTTCGAGCTCCCAACTGTCCCATCTTCGAGGTCCGAGCTCTTGCATATAAACACGACATAAATCTGTGAAAGCTTCATTATACACCGGGTGTCCGTAGAGACGAGAGCCATGGTTTACGCATGTCACTTGTATTCGAAATTATATTCCACGCAATTTAATCCACGTAGAGATTTGCTTTCCATACATGAAACTCACAGAACGGAGTCCACATAACGCGCAAGTTCAACGGACACGCGAAGAACGATCAATACCTACGTCACAGACGAAAGTATTAGAGTATCCCTATACAATGACTGTGAACGACCCTACGGGATGTGGATAAACGTGCTGGGTGATGAAATTCTTAGAGGAAGGGCCCATCAGCTATACTCGTATAGTCTGGTGCTACAGCCAGTGGCAGCCCGCCTACGAAACTACAATGATACAGAATGTGGGCTTCGTTCCAGACATTCCTTACGATATTGATGAAGCGTATTTCTTCGACCCCGAGCAGATCAACGTGGTAGTCCTAGATGATCTGATGGTGCGGTTGAGTACAATTCACACATCGCCGACTTGTTTACCAAAGGATCCCATAATCGAAATCTGTCCGTCATCTATTTGGCACAGAATCTCTTTCCTCAAGGAAAGGCGTCACTGCATTTCGATGAATTAGTGTGAATGCCATGGGACCATCAGAGCTTCTGGGCTATTTCACCAGGCATTGAAGCGTTAATCTAGGCTTTGGCGAGCGTTACTGTCTATAAGAGCAAGTGTATCCCAAAAACGTGCGCAGTCGACGTTCAACCGTCAGCATGGCTTATTGAGTGCGAACGCACGTTCTCCAGACGTTACGATATGATGCGACACCAGAAGACTTTTCATCCAGACACCGAGTGGCTAGAAGCCGATGAGCCCACTGAGGAGGCAGATAATGATACTGAGACTGCTGCAAGTCCACCGACTGATACCGAAACAGAGACTGCTGAGAGTCTATCTACTGACACGGACAGTTTGGTCTCGGATAGTCACGCTACGTCCCAGAGAAGTGAGAAAGAACCTACGTTTTTGGGATCGTATTGTGACAGCAGCTATTCATACTCGACGCCGGACAGAATAACTTACAACAGGCGTACATCTAAATGCGCCCTAGCATCAGAAAAACAGCCATGTCGATCTAGAATTAGTATACCCTGCTGCCGCTTGAAATGAAAGGCGATTCCACGCATCGGTCCATCATGACGACCAAGCGTCACTTGGAGGAGGATATGGGGTTACCACCCACCGAGGCCCTGGAAAATGCGATCAACATGCGCAAACAACTGTTTCAGGACACGTTGCCTCAACGGTATGCTAGACTGCTCGACGATGCTTAGGCCAAGAGCGATCCTGACCGAAGACTGAACTTTCTTGAAGGACGGTTTCTGATTGGACAAGAGCATACTTGAATTGTAAACACACACATAGCGGCTCCCCCAGCGTGGGTGTGCTGTGCTGGAGGAGATAATAACATGATTGGTTTGTCATCGTTGTTGTTGTTGTTCTTTGTTCAGAATAGTGCTTAGCATGAACTACATGTGAGGCATGTGTGTGTATGTGTGAACAAACAACAGTGTGCTTGTTAGCCGTCTCTCTCTCTCCCCCTTCCCCTCCCCCCCGCGTAGAGTCTACCTCATCCCTATCGTCATCCTATGGAATAGATGTATATATGTATAGCGGCTCGCCTATGGCCGCCATAGGGGTGTAAATTCCGTCTTCCGCATTTTATATTTCCGGGACAAATAATTTTACATACGCCCCTGTAGATAGCCCCATACACACTTGCCTGGATGATTCCCCATGGATTAGGTGTAAAGTTTGTGTTTCGATTTTCATATTTCCGGGACAAATCCTTATTTCACAAACAGCCGATAACCCACGCTGCATCTCTCCGCAGGCCACGATTCGCTGGTTGATCGATATTACCGTACCTAGAATCATTTAATAGGGATTTTCCATATTTTATGGGTAATGTCCGTGTTTCAGGATTTTATATTTTCAAACCAAATCTTAGTTTTGCAAGCACCTACCCATGACTTGATCGGCCTCGACGACCACTTGAATATGATATCCTCCCCCACGACCCCAAAGGTCAATTATAGGTCCATCTAGCCCCATTTGAATCGGATTTCCCCCAGTTTTTAGCATAAAGTCAGTGTTTCCACTTTTACGGTTTCAGGAAAAATCCTATTTTATACATTCACCCCACCCATCACGTGTCGGAAACGGCGTCATCATCCTCACGCCTCAGCCTCAATTTTTCTAATGAATTTGCTCCTTCCCTACTACTGGCATGTTCTAGACTTACCAAATTCTTTGGCTAAGTAGCGGGCGATAACATCACTGTCTGCAATCTGGACACCATCGACTTCTAGGACTGGAACTTGATGAAATGGTGTTTCTGAAATGAACCATTGAAATGAGCAATTTAATTTTTATAAGGCATAAAATGTGATTTCAATGTATGGAGATCTTGCAGTCGTTGATACTGATAGGGTTGATACTGATGTCGTTGACATTTGATACTGATTTTGTACAGAGCTTATCCGACTGCTAACAAAGCCCATATCCTGCATATAGGACTGGGCATCAAAGGCCTCTTGCATCAATGCCCAAAGCATGTCGACGTACTTGGTTTATGCTCATCCCATTCCGATCGCTCAAAGCGGAAGTCTTCATACTGCACGTCTGCCAATGCGAACAACATCCGGGAAGGTTCGGCCCATCCCCTGGCGTTGAAGTATATCAGCTTGTACTTGGGCATTCTGGTCGTTCTTCTTTTGTTTGACTGGAAATGCTCGCTATCCGTCAAGCTGGAATTGGATACAAAGCGTCAACAAGGTAGGCCTATGTTACGCAGTGATTATAACCGGGTATATTTGCAATACGGTTTTGTTTATCTAGTTTTTGACATTATGATATTGACAATATTTCAAAAAATGACCCACAATTCTACAAGTTATAAAGTAGTGAAGAGATTTTGTCAAAAGCTTCATAAGCAACAAAGAAGAGCGCCTGTCTGTGAACTGATCCGTGACTTCAGCTGATCAGCTACTAGTTCGTATGATTTCACTTTGCCCTATCGTTTAATCTAGGACAATATTTTGAACCGGTGATAGCTGGCATATTGTCAAGTAATTTCTAACTACTTATATATCATTCCAAGCATAATGACACTTTGGTTGATTACTGATCCACTGAAGTCACGGGTCAGTGCACAGATAGGCTCTCCTTTGTCCGGGTCTGTCTTAGGATTAATGAGCAAAAGGCGGATTCTGATGAATACTTTAAAAGTTCAAAGTCGTTAACGCCACGTGTTTTAAATTGTGTTTTGATATGCGTTAGACCCGAATGTTCAGTATTAGCTCACTATCATGTACTGGTACAATATATGCCTTAGTCTGCAAAATGAAAGAAACTATCTCCGGCCCTGAGGGCGGGTTTTCGCTAGATATATCCAATGCATGTCATGATGATCTCCAAAACAGGGACGTGTGTAGACCTCGATAATACATTACTTTATGGCTCTTTGGTCTGAGACCTGACGAGATTATTTTTAGCCTAATTATGGGATTACATAACGAGTATCTGGGGTTATTACTAACACACGTTACTTACCTTGTCGGATTATGCTCGTAAAATGCAGCGTCACTCGTTATTGAGCTTGTCCTATATATTTCTAGCTTGACCTATTTTTTAGTTGTTAAATCTCTGCCACAGACCACATCACTCAAGTATTTACCTTCCAGCATGGCCTTTTCATACCTTTGAAACTACGCACCGGACAGAAGGAAAAAAGATCTCGCCACAACGTAGCACCACAATACCCCATGAGTAGCTAAGATTCATAGCGTCTCCCTTCCCTCAACGCTATGCCGACGACAAATACATTTCCCTGGTGGTAACTCGAACATCTCCATGGCGCACTTATTATTACCTTTGCGCCCTATTGGACCTTCATTAACTTGAGAAAATGGGCCACCATGAATAAAAATACAGAAATGGCAGACTAAATGGCCCTTCGTCGGTCATATATTAATTACAGGCGTTAAAATTATCCCTATGGAGCCTCAAAATCACCTGAAATCGAGGGTCAAGAAGATGGGCATTTCCGTCATAATAGACCCCGTGTATACAGCTATGGGATGATGATCACAACATCGATTATGGTATTTTTATTCATGGCGGCCCATTTTCGCAAGTTAATAAGGGTCCAATGGGGCGCAAATGTAATAATAAGTGCACCATGGAGATGTTCGAGTTACCACCAGGGAAGTGTATTTGTCGTCGGCATAGCGTTGAGGGAAGGGAGACGCTATGAATCTTAGCTACCCCATGAGGGACTCAGCTCATTGTTTTATCAGGGAAACTATTTTGAGTTTTGTTTTGAGGAAAAATCTTTTGGAGTCCGTCTTACTCTAATAATAATAATCTGTACAATCAGAAGTCCAGTTTTATGAACTTCTGATACTATTAAAAGCCAGTCTGAAATGTCCGTATGAATGTCTGTCAGAGATAGCGTCATCAAACTTGGTACACACATACTATATGATGGTAGGGGAGATTGAAATACAGTGGGACATGGGGCACAGTGGGACAAGCCGTCTAGCTCTTTTTTTTTTAACAACAAGAATCACATTACACTACTATCAGCAGAAAGCTATCAGCGCCATACAACTTCTATATTGATTACAAGTAAAACCTATCATTGGTACAAAATTAGGGACAAAAAAATGGTGTTTGAGCAGTCAAAGTAAATTTTTAGGACTGAGGATGATAGTTCGTTTTCAGCGGTACTTCATTGCTGTTTTGTTACCACTGAGAGTGGATGGACAAAGGTACACTTTAATTATATCGATTTAGTATCTCAGCTGTATGTATTAGTTTTTTGTCATGAAAAGGAATATATCATGCACCTGGGGCAGAGTGAGACACTTTTGCTGGGGCACACTGGGACAATAATAATCAAATGGTGAAATTGCCTTTCATCCCAAAATGCCATAAAACTGCATTATTGCCCTATCTTACATCGCAGCACACTACAACTTATAATAGAAGGCCACACTATACAAGCCAATTCATTTTAACTTCCAAAGCAAAGGTTCAGAATTGCAACTTATATACAGGTACAAGTACAGTAATTAGAATAACAGCTTTGGCTGCCTGCTAGTAAGCATGGCCTTCTATGTAGTAGTCAGACTCTTACCTTAACTAGATTAAACCACACAAAGGCAATGATTTGTGGAAGAATAGGTCATGGCTTTAATATAGTAATCAGACAAGTCACAAGCTACAATTTCATGGGTGGCAACTGCACGCTCTGACAAATTTATACTCCCAACGTATAAATAATTATTATACTCCCAACGTATAATACATATTATACTCCCAACGTATAATACATGTGTCAGAATAACCAGCCTGCTCATGGTGACATCAGAGGCCATCCTAAAGGCAACATGCAACAAGATGGGACACCCCCAATGGACCCCAACATGGTAACATGAGAGATCAGTAAAGTGTCCCCCCAACTTTTGGCCCACCCATGGTAACATAGGGCACCTACATGTAATATCTGCATGAATACGCGCCTTCAAAAACAGTTAGCCACATGAAATTAACTGCCACAACAAATGTGGATATGTAAACACTATAAGCCATGACAAGAAATTACCCCAAATTTATTAGCACTTAGCAAGACTCAAGTAACATGCATGCAAGCAATCACCAGCACGAACACACAGCTGAGGCATAGATCAATAGAAGAGATAGTTTAGAAGGGAGGGAATTGGGTGGGATTTGAATACCGAAAGATACTTGCTTATCCTATACTGAATTTTAAAGTTCAGATCTGGCCTCTGTGTGTCTGCTCGCAGCTAGTGCCTAAATATAATGCCGAACCTCGTGTAGAATCAGGGCAGCCTCACAGCGCATGTCAGTGAAAAATATCGGTCAGCTGCACCAAGACCAGGTCACTCCAACATATCTGCAGAACACAAGTGGTCAAAGGGGCATAATTCAACAAACTTAATATAATGGACATGCTATAGCATGTGTTACCTCCCTTGCATTATATCTGTAAATACAGCGCTAAACCCATGGGGTAATGAATACATACAATACTTTATGCTCAAAGTTCAATAATACAAATTAATGGTGAGGCATTAATTTTATTTATTGCCCTATCTCACATCGCAGCACACTACAACTTATAATAGAAGGCCACACTATGCAAGCCAATTCATTTTAACTTCCAAAGCAAAGGTTCAGAATTGCAACTTATATACAGGTACAAGTACAGTAATTAGAATAACAGCTTTGGCTGCCTGCTAGTAAGCATGGCCTTCTATGTAGTAGTCAGACTCTTACCTTAACTAGATTAAACCACACAAAGGCAATGATTTGTGGAAGAATAGGTCATGGCTTTAATATAGTAATCAGACAAGTCACAAGCTACAATTTCATGGGTGGCAACTGCACGCTCTGACAAATTTATACTCCCAACGTATAAATAATTATTATACTCCCAACGTATAATACATATTATACTCCCAACGTATAATACATGTGTCAGAATAACCAGCCTGCTCATGGTGACATCAGAGGCCATCCTAAAGGCAACATGCAACAAGATGGGACACCCCCAATGGACCCCAACATGGTAACATGAGAGATCAGTAAAGTGTCCCCCCAACTTTTGGCCCACCCATGGTAACATAGGGCACCTACATGTAATATCTGCATGAATACGCGCCTTCAAAAACAGTTAGCCACATGAAATTAACTGCCACAAAAGCATCCATAGATGCTTTACCCCAAACCTTGCTGACTTGTATCAAAGCCATGACCTGTATAACTGTGATAATAAAAGACTTAGAATATACTATTCTAGAGGGTTGCTAGTACCCCACAGGTGGGAAATAGCGCATACCCCTGAGAATTAAACCTTCCAAAGCTCCCTCAAACATATTCAAGAGGAAGTCAGTTCCTATTTCCGACAAGTGTACACCATCCGGCCGGAAAAGTGGTTCCAGATCTTGTTTAATATCGGGGTGGCGAACAACAAATCCACCAGATTGCCACAATTTATTTCCTACAGCACGATTAACCCTTTTACGTGCAACTTCAATCTTGTGCATATCTCTAGCCATGGGCCATGCACGCCGAGGTAGCATATGAGAGAAACCGACTCTACATTCTGGCAATAATTCTTGAAGATAACCAAGATCTCGAACCATATCATGCAAGAGCACACAACTATTAACCCTGGACAGGTCATTAGCACCAGCATGCACAATTACTACTTCAGGGGGGGGACAAGAGTTCAACTTGCTGTTAATTCGATGCAAAACATCTGCCCATCGCATTCCCCGGTACCCAACCCAATCAACATTAATTCCATGTCTCTGTAGACCTAGGCAGACACCACTAGCTTTCTTGGAAGCTCTACGTTGGGCCCAATAGAGGATGCTGGAACCAACCATCCAGACTGTCTGGTTCTGTCTTGGCCTTGCAGCTAAAACGACTCAAATAAAATTAGGTATTAGCAACTGAACTAAATGATGAATAACAGTGTTTAATATACAATGTTAAATCATACAGGACCAGCAGATGAAGGAAGGCGGATATATCTCCTATATGATGCAGATTTCCATCTACCAAGTAATTTGATAGTTTCATCGGGGATACCATTAATACGAGCCAGTGTGGCCGAACCTGCACGCATCGAATGGGATGTGTAACGGCCTGCTGGATGATTAAGGAAAACCAATGCCTTTTTCAAGATGGCTGAAAACTGGTACCTACTTAAAGGCTGGCCATCAAAATGGACCAGGAGTTGGGGAGTGAAAATATGGCTGCGCAACTGTAGGTACTTGGTAACTGTGGAAATAGGGTGCAGAACAGCATTATCAGGAATAACCAATGTTGTACCATTTCCAAGCTGATCGGTTTTTGAAAACCGCACCTTAAGTTTAATGATGTTCTGATCACGGTGAACCTCAATATCACCTGTTCCGATAGCCTTAAAATTGTGCCTGGATTTACAATCTGATGTTAATTCACCCACACGCAGAAAACCACAAAAAGTTAAAACATATGCCGCTTGAAAAAGACAGGCCTCAAACTCAGATTTACATAGACATGGTAACACGGCTATGATGCTCGTGAGTAGGGGCAAGGTAATTGGCAGACGCAAATCGTGTTGAGGTTTGATGCGCCTAAAACCCTCCATCATCTTCTTTATGACAAAGAATTGTGTAGGATCTGGTACCTGCATAAATCTATGCTTACAGGAGATACCAGCGAGATATGTACTAACTGTGGCTGGGGCATAGCCCTGCTGAGAAAGATAAGCAACAAACTGTATGATTTGAGTCATAGGTACTGGCCATTCTCGAGCTACACATATGCGGTCTCTAAAACGTTCAAGGGAGGCAACTCCTACTTCATATGCAGCCCATGTACGATGAGCCAGGGAACATTGTATTAACCTTTGGGCTTCTATCTCTAATTGGTCCACATCCACTGCGGAATGGAGGTTGGAGATTTGTCCGCTTGAGGAGCCAGGCGTCGGAACCGTTCCCACTGAAAACGGGAGATCGAATCAGAAATCTCGTTGTTAGTTCCAGAAATGTGCTTGGATTTAAAAAGAATATTATGCTTAAGGCAAGCTAGAACAAGCCAACGAACCAGCCGCATAACTCTGTGCGACTTGCTTGACTGTCTATTTATGATCTCCACCACGGCCTTGTTATCACAACGAAACAAAATTTTCTTATGCTGTAATTGATCAGCCCATAACTCGATCGCCACGACAATAGGGAACAGCTCCAGGAACGTTATGTCCTTTGTTATACCCGAACTATGCCAGCTATCAGGCCAATGTGCATAAGCCCAGTGACCATTAAGGTAGGCCCCCATCCCATGACTACCAGCAGCATCAGTGTACAGCTGGAGAGCATCACTGGACAACCAAAACTGATCGAGGAAAACACTCACCCCATTATAATGCTCCAGGAATTGCAACCATATTAATAAATCAGCTTTCATCTCTAAACTAACTTTAATATGGTGATGTGGTTTTACTATGCCTATGGTTGCATCTATTAGTCTTCTACAAAAAGCCCTACCAGGGACTATAGCTCGACAGGAAAAATTCAGTAGGCCAATCAAGGATTGGAGTTCGTAAAGCTTAATCGTTCGGCGACTACGTACTGCTATCAGGCGCTCTTTAAGTTCTAAAAGTTTGGTTGAGGGTAAGCGAACAAGCAATTGATCTGAATCGAACTCCAAACCTAAGTATGGTAGGCATGTGCATGGACCCATGTTTTTCTCATCGGCCAGTGGGACTCCTATATCCTCACATACATCGACTAATCCCTGTACTATTCTACTACAGGTAGTGGTGCCCGCTTTAGCTGCTACAAAAAAGTCGTCGATATAATGCAGAATTGTATTCTCACCCGTTTTCTTTTTGACACACCATTCGATGAAAGAACTAAAACGCTCAAAAGTAGCGCAACTGATTGAACAGCCCATAGGCATCACTCGTGAAACAAAATATTTTTCATGAAACTTGAAACCAAGGAGATCAAAATCATCTGGGTTGACTGGAAGAAGATAAAAAGCTGATCTTATATCTGCTTTAGCCATGAGGGCCCCCTTTCCCAATTTTTGGATAATCTGTACTGCATCATCAACCCTTGAGTAGGATACTGAACAAAGTGCAGCAGGTATACCATCATTAACTGATGTCCCAGAACCTTTGGGGTATGATAGATGGTGTATAAGTCTAAACTCTCCTGGAGTTTTCTTAGGCACCAAACCTAAAGGGGATACCCTTAGCGTAGGAATAGGGCGTTCATTATACGGCCCAGCGATTCTACCCAATTTGACCTCTTTTGCTAGTTTTTCTGTCACAACATTCTCAGCTAGCTTTAGAGATTTTAAATTGGGGGAATCAAAAGGAACACGGGGACCAGAATAATGTAAGGAAAACCCATCCCTAAAACCCATTTCTAATATCTCTTCATCCTCTGTATTTGGATATTCTTTCAGCCAGAACAATAAACGATCTAATTTAACAGGTGTGTTAGCCAGTGTGTAAAGCTCAGGATGTAAACAAGAATCTGCAGATGTATTGTGAGGGAGTCTAGGTTCTGACTCGTTACTCTGATTTTTTGTTGCTGGAGGGACGAAAATTGCCCTTCTTGTTTGAATGACAATTCTTGAGGGGATGAGACCCTGAGCAGTTACTGCATTTATGGCTGTATCTGCAGCTCTTTCTCGTGCAACCCTCCCCATTGTATGCATAACAAACACCTCTGCGTTTGTCTTTGCCATTTGCATTTGTGTTAGTAACCCCCAAATGATTATCTGGTATAGCCCTAGGTAACAAACTAATGAGCCATAGCTCAGCATCAACTACGTTCCATGACATGGTTGGATTTCTGGCCATGCGAAGTCGGAATTGCTCATCATACACGCGAAAAGCTGAGTTTCCAACTCTAGCAGCGAGTGTTCGAACGGTGCTCATATATTTGAGCAATTCACGAGCTCTACCTGGATGCCGCTGCAAGTAGATGCTGGAAAATATCAAAAATGCTGATGTCCATGCTTCTATAGTCTCAATCTTTTTGATTTGCATTTTTGGTCGCAATAAAACAGGTTCACCCTCGCGGCCAGCCAAAGCTAATGAGCATACCTGTTCGCGTAGCTCATGTGCAGTTTTTAGGAGCAATGGCAACTCGATATATTCGCCAGCCCAGATTTTGGACTTAATTTGTTCTGGAACGTGAGCCTCGAGCTCATCACACACACTAACTAGTGGGACAGGCTGTGTAACTAAAGCCGGAGCAATGCCCCACCCACCCATTGACATAGGGTTAATTGTAGGATTGGACATCAAATTTCCCGCTCCAAAATCTGACACATTAGGCATATTTGACTGTATACTGGGCCTGCTAGCAATACCCATTGCCCCTGTATTAGCATCACGGGAGGGCATATTCAATGTACTGGCTGACCCTGGGTCAGCGAGGCCAAAATTAGGTCGATCATAACTGGGACACGTGAACTGCGGGGCATTCAGATTAGTGTAACCAACACCGTTAGAATTTAACATTCTACCATAGCTATCAAACTGTCCCATGATAATCAGAAGTCCAGTTTTATGAACTTCTGATACTATTAAAAGCCAGTCTGAAATGTCCGTATGAATGTCTGTCAGAGATAGCGTCATCAAACTTGGTACACACATACTATATGATGGTAGGGGAGATTGAAATACAGTGGGACATGGGGCACAGTGGGACAAGCCGTCTAGCTCTTTTTTTTTTAACAACAAGAATCACATTACACTACTATCAGCAGAAAGCTATCAGCGCCATACAACTTCTATATTGATTACAAGTAAAACCTATCATTGGTACAAAATTAGGGACAAAAAAATGGTGTTTGAGCAGTCAAAGTAAATTTTTAGGACTGAGGATGATAGTTCGTTTTCAGCGGTACTTCATTGCTGTTTTGTTACCACTGAGAGTGGATGGACAAAGGTACACTTTAATTATATCGATTTAGTATCTCAGCTGTATGTATTAGTTTTTTGTCATGAAAAGGAATATATCATGCACCTGGGGCAGAGTGAGACACTTTTGCTGGGGCACACTGGGACAATAATAATCAAATGGTGAAATTGCCTTTCATCCCAAAATGCCATAAAACTGCATTATTTTGTTTCCTAGATGGTAGTATTTGCTAATCCAATCAGATTTGATGAGTTTTACTGAAACTTTCAAAGTCAAATGCTTTCGTTGGGTTGAGAATCACACAAAATCTTCTTTTCCTCAAATTTGGCTCCTGGGAAATATTTTACGTCAAGCAGGGGCCTAAAATAGCAACTAACTTAACCACCGCTGTTGAATCTTCTAAACTCCTATGAAACATATTAATATATACTTCTTATGAAATGTATGTCAAAGAGGTATTGTTCACTGTATTTATTGTATTGTTCATTGTATTTATTGTATTTAATGTTCGTTGCATTCCTTGTGTTGTATTTTAACTTGGGCAAGGGTTTCATATTACATATTCATGACTTGACATTCGTACTCGGTAATGTTCGACTTAATCAACGACTATTCATGACGCACTTGACTATGATTGGCTGATGAATGTGCCGAGTGTTTCTATTGGTGAAATGCCTTATGGGGAATTTTGGTCACTGCATGATTTTTACCTCCGTCAATCAGACGGAGGTCTAGGAACGCAACGTGAAATCTCCCGCCAAATAATTGTCATATGCGGAACCCACGACTCATAGTATTTCCAATAGGGATCGGCATGGTTCCCGACGAAATCTTGCACTTTTTCTTTGGACACAATTGAAATAATGGGGTTCCCCATTGCAATGCATTGCAGTGGGCCTTGCTTCTGTAGTCGGGTTCCACCTCAATCTCGAAACCAGAGCTATCCGGTCCTGTCCTACATCCACCGAGAGATTGAACATGGCGGCCCTCCAGCTTGGAGAGACGGACAATGCGATTTTTCGCTTCTTCTCTCCCCCGATAGACTCCATTCCAAATTGAAACTTTTTGAAACCTTTTGGAACCATTTGAAACGAATTGAAACTCACAGCGAGGCTGAACCCAAATCGCTGAACCTCAAACGACCTTGCCAAATCAGGTCAGATTTCCCATCAATTTTCTCTCCCCCCCCCCCCTTTGGCTAAACTACACCCGTTCTCTCCCTCTTTTCCCCATCAAACGAAAGCTTGTGAAAATCTAGGAGGCAGGAAATATTCCCTTTCCACCAGCAAACACGTTATTAGGCTCTATTTCCCGAAATAAAATTTACGGTGGGGAAGGTCACCAAGGTCGCGCAAACCAAGACGGGTTTGTATTTTGAGTCATTTCTTGTTTCCAAGAGTGTTTCATTACTCCAGATCTATGCGAACATGTTCTATGACATATGTTCTAACGCAGATCAGTCAAGTTCCATCGAACTATAGCCAATTAGTCGTTAAATCAATAACCGAACAAAGGGGGCGTGGTCCATATACTTGTAATGTTGTGTAAAACTGTAAAATGCATGTTTTATTTTTCGTTTATTTTTTATTTTGCTGCATGTTTGGGCGCGGAAAAAGTATCCGTAATCTTCCACTGATATATAACGTAGATGGCAAACATGTCTCATAGTCTGTTAAACCCAAATTGTATGAAAATTCAACGCAAACAACATGCGCTATATTTCTTTGTTTTTATTCAAAATTCATGTTTACTTTTGGGTCAAATTTATATTTCCATGCTTGATTGAGACTGGAAATGCATTGAAACTTCCACCAGCATGTCCCGTAGCCCATAAGACTTTTACGTGGTCTGCCAAATCAAAATTGTGCGATTTATCAACGCGCAGCACATGTACCAAATTCATGTATTTATTATGTATAATGCAGGTTTGCTTTTTTCTGCAAATTCATATTTCCCTGCCTGTTTCAGATTAAAAAACCATAAGCAAAGTTTTGATAACATGTGGCGTAGATGATAAACCTGTCACGTAGTCCTGAAATCCAAATTGTGCAAAAATTCAACGCAAACAACATGTACAATATTGTAGCATTTTTGTGTAATAGTCATGTTGATTTTTGGGTCAAATTCATATTTCCTTCCTTGCTTGGGACTGGGAATGCATTGGAAAACTTCCGCCAACATGTCCCGTAGTCCATAAGACTTTCACGTAGTCTGCCAAATCAAAATTGTGCGATTTATCAACGCGCAGCACATGTACCAAAATTATGTCTTTGTTATGTAAAATGCAGGTTTGCATTTTTCTGCGAATTCATATTTTCCTGCCTGTTTCGGACTGGAAAACAATCAATAAAGTTCCGCCAACATGTGTCGTACATGATAAACCTGTCACGTAGTCCGTGAAATCCAAATTGTGCGAAACTTCAACACAAACAACATGTACTATATTGTAGTATTTTTGTGTAATAGTCCGGTTGATTTTTGGGTCAAATTCATATTTCCCTGCCTGTTTCGGACTGGAAAACCATCAGTAAACTTCTGCAAACATGTGCTGCTGCCCATAACAGTATCATGTAGTTCACAAGCCAAAAAACGTGTGATTCACAGCAACATGTCACATGTATAAGCTTATACATGTACAATGTCATATATGGCATGTTTACTTTTGAATTAATTTCATATTTCCAGTCATGGCATTTACCTGGAGAGCACTGAAAAACTTATGCAGACATGTGCCGCTGCCCGTAACTGTACCACGCAGTCCACAGACCACTAATCCTGCAATTTACAGCGACATAGCACATATACATGTTCAATGCTTTGGCATATGTTTACCTTTAAATTTATTTCATAGTTCCAGCCATAAACTTGATGTAAGATACAATAATCTTCTGCCAACATGTTGTAAAGTCCATAAACCTGTCACGCAGGTCATGAAGCACATAAGCATCAGAGTCAGTGATTGGCCACAACCCCCCCCCCCCTGATTCCTCAGGAAATAAACATTACGCATGTAATGATGACCGGCAGAGTGATACATGTGTCAATCGGTCAGACATTTTCAAGGATGCCCAGTTTTACCTCAAAACAACCATGCCGGACTTCATTACTTCTCTCAGAATAATTGGATCTAACTTTTACAAAACCTGCAGCCCCCAATAGCTCCTGGATCTAGACCACGTAAATGAAGGGATCTAGTTTATCGGTGCTATGGCAAAAATATCATGTAGAATGGGTTGTGTGGGTAATATCAGATTCATGAAAGTTGAAGTCCTGCAGCATGCTCCACAAATATCATCAAAGGTCATAACACTTTCTGGTCTGCGCCAGTGTGGATGTATACTTGTTTTTTTTTGTTTTTTTTTACAAAATTATCTCCCTTGACCAGGTGAGGACTTGAATGTGTCAGAAATGATTTAGCTTCTAGAAACAAAGACTTCATTTCCTGAGTACCATGGTGTTATATATTGTTATGATTGGCTTAACTTTAGCTGCCGAAGATATTTCTAATTTGAGGATACTGGGCAATCATACTAAATTTATTTTCATAACTTCATTTATTTTCACAATAAGCAACATAATCGAGATTAGCAAGTGAAGTTTTACAACATAATATAATACGCATCATGGATCTCCTTCAGTTTAGTGTAGACATATATACCCTTGGATATCTGTTACCCTGATTCAGTCATGATATTGTCTGTATTATATTGATGTCAACAAGGAATATACATAATTATTTGATAGTATTATTAATTGTATGTTATTTATGATTAACATGAACTTTTTATTCGCTGGAATCCAGCCATTTGTTCCATATGGGCAATATTCTCATCAGCCATCACCATTCAATATGAATGTGATACATGTACAAGTCCATGGTAATTCATACATTATGGTGAAGGTGACCTGTAACACCAGTATACAAAATTATTCCGAGCTCATTGAATCCGCACATGATGCTGAGACAGATCAGAACGAAGTGTCGGTAAAATCAGATGTGTTTTGTAGACGATTCTGTCAATGAGGATGCTATACTGTACACATACAAAATATGAAGTGTTGATGTGTAGGGCCTATAGCATAAAATCACAAGCAAGTTGGTAAAACTAGGCACACACGGTCTCATTTCTGCCGCTAACGTGTTGATTTGGGGGAGGTGTGGGTGGGAAGGGGCCTAATGTCTCAAGCAGTATTCCAGGTTTTCCATCA
Organism: Hanleya hanleyi; assembly: GCA_036873755.1. Lineage (NCBI taxonomy): Eukaryota > Metazoa > Mollusca > Polyplacophora > Lepidopleurida > Hanleyidae > Hanleya > Hanleya hanleyi. Next base: position 45,983 of record JAVTVY010028298.1, read on the forward strand.
ATATATTCTATTCCATACCCCAATATTTCAAGCACGTGAAATCAAAGAAATATTATTTGCGGGGAATGTGACTTTCACATCCCTAGCTGGACATGCTAGTGGGGAACCCTCACTCTCACGTTAATTACCATTGGTGAAATTCACGTCAACAAATGCAAAATTGAGCTTGGCATCCGGCCCTATGTTATTCAGTGATGTACTATTCCCCTACTGACCCTGTTGCCTCGACGGAGGTCTTTGCGCTCATTCAGCGCTTGTTTCTGAACGAACTGGCCGGTTCACTTTTTCTTTGTTACTGTTTGAGTTCAGTACTTTGTTTGAGCTCTGCTGCCAGTTTTGTTTCGTTTGGATTTGTTTGGATATTCTCTATTGGATTATCAGGTCAGTAATATTTTTATATATATATTTATATTCAGTAGTATATATTGAACGTAGTAATTTGGAATAATATAAGTAGCATTCATTTCACTGAAATGAGTACATACGTCCCACGGGCGGGTGATATATATTTCGAACATATTTGCCTCTGGTAATATATTTCTATAACATATAAGCCACACGATTCTCTTCTAGTATAAATTATGATGCTCGCATTTCCCGTATTGAGTATATACATTTATTGTAAGTTATTGTGGCCGAAACGATATATTTTGTCCATAAACGGGAGCTATATTTGTTTACCAGATCATACTACTGGGGCGTTACATAATGGTTTATGCCACCGTATACGATGCTGGTCGGACTAGTATGAGCTGCCGTTTATGAGAATATTGTGTAGATATTATAAATATATTTACTTACAATATATGGTCATGTTGAACATATATTATTTAAAGTGTGAAATTAAATATGAATTGTTTTCTAATATATGTAAGAAATCACAAAATATTTAGTTCTTTACAGTAAATAGTTTTCTCCATAATATGATTTTTTTTTCAAATAATATTAAAAAAATAAATAAATACATACTTTGGAAATATCTATACTTTTTCAATATATATACTTTTACAATATATATGATTTATGTACGTTTAACGGAAGTTGATAAATACGCTTAATGGAAGTTCGCTGAGCGCATGTCCGAGTTGTTGTGGCGAGTTCTTCTCTCTTCCACGGGTTCAAATGAAAAATTCCAGATTCATCTGATAAAGGGATCCCTGCTTTAATACTATAGCTTGTCAGAGATTGTTCTTTATGCTCATAGTCTTCATAACACACTTGTAGCTGCTCTACCACACTAGCATGGATCTTCGGGAGAATGACAAACACACGTTTCTCTAATAGGGCTAAAGCTAAACGCTGTAATGGGCCTAACCGCTTTTTAAACCGCATGATGCAAAATAAAACTAGAAGAAAGCTGAATAATACTAGAATTTACTGAGCAAACACAGTCTAATATACCTCCCAGACGTTACCACAAATACACCGAAAATGTATCCCCTTATCAAAATACATAAGGCGGGGCTGCATCAAACAAACTTGACCCGGTCAGTCCAACTATATGACCAGACCAGTGCGCTAAATGTTCCGGGACGACCTATTATCTCTCAATGCAGGACATCTTCGCATATCCAAGTCGAACACTACACGTGTTGCCATGGCTAAACATAACACATTATCTGATCAAAATACGGGTTTGGTGATGTCATAGCTAGATGAATATTCCGTGGTCTATATTAGCAGAAGTGCAGCTGGCTATTCGGAAGAAATTAACATCAATACCATCATCACTTGCCATATTCGAAACTCACACGGACATCAAAGAAAATCCCCGCTGCACGGTGTTGACAAGCTCCTATCTTGATTGCTATATGACATCACGTGATTGAACAATAAGTATCACGGTTTTAACAATTCACTCTATTCATTAGGTCAAGGTAAATGACGGAACGTTTTTTTTAGTATTTAACTTGAAATGTAATGATGAATTTGGAGCGACCTCTGGGAAACTGGGCCGCTATCTGTATTATATCCTGTTACCGATTACAAAAGAACAGGACACGTCATCGTTGCGATACCACATAGTTTATTAAGGGTATAGATCAAAGATACTGAACCGATCCCGGACAAACAGGCCTACGGTATAATTAAAATCAGACCATTGCGTTTGGCGTCTTCACCTACCTGGATACAACCTAAAAGAACACTATCTGGCCACGCCATCACGACTTGGGCACTCCTTCGCACTGGTCGTGCGAACACGCCACTCAACCCGTCTCCCCCCAAGCCACCCTACACATGACCCCGCTTATCAGTGTCACATAGACACTGTGTAATCTCACATTCTTATAACACAATATACCCTCTTCACACTCAACACAAACCTATAGGGGCCCTCTTCTTTTCCCATAACTGCAAAAGTATCACCTAACATTTCCTTCTTTCAAACCCTCTCATTATCATGCACTTATCTTTCTATAGCTCATTCTAACCGTCGAATCCTGACGATAAAATTCAAAAAATTACCGGAAAAAGTTTTCTCCAAATGGATATATTTTGAAAAATAATCTGCTAGGTATTGATACTAATAATTATATTATAAATGTTGACAAACTTTGGCCAGTTGATTATGTGCGCTCTAGTATGATCGTAAATGTGGTTTACCAGGATCGGTGTTTTCTTGCTATTGTAGCTGTTTGTTGAAGCAACATCTGTAAACAATGGTCGGCGAGAATTTGACCAACGAGCCGATCCACACTGACAGCTTAGTTCGCCAGGATTTCCACTGCAATTTGTCAGCAAAAACTCGCCACAACATACGGTATCGGAAGCGCGCGCAACTTCCGTTTAGCGTATTTTTCAAACTTCCGTTAAACGTACCTTAATGCCATATATTGTAAAATTATATATATTTGCAAAGTATATATATTCTATATTTCAAATATTTATAAAATATATTTTATTTGAACAGAAGCATATTACAGAGAAAACTATATACCGTGAAGAACAATAAATATTTTGTGATTTCTTACATATATGAGAAAACAACTCGTATATAATATCGCACTTTAAGTAATTTATGTTCAACATGACCATATGTTGTAAGAAATTATATATATAATATCTGCACAATATTGTCATATATGGCAGCTCATAGACATGCCTCTGTCCCATTGACGGGGTAAGTTTGCTCGGTATTTAGCAGATAGGTTTCTTGTTACGTAACGTAACTCAGCGGTAAACGGTTTGGTATAGTTAGTTCAAGCGACGTACATATATTCTAGTTATTTGTTTTCTAGTACTGGCCTGAGCATATCTATACCTGATATATATTTCGTTTGTAACACAGCAAGCGTACAGTATGCATAATGTAACGTAACACATATGTAATGTTGTGATGTGGTTATAGGTTATTAATTATGAAGGTTTCGAGTCGTCTTACACCCAGTATATAATATTGAATTGAGGTATTTGGTATGGAGTTGGATTTTAACTATAGGCAAAACGTCAGAAAATATATTTGTATTCTTGTTTGACTGTGATGCTTACGTTTGTGATATATTTGTATGTTTGTAGGGTCTTAAGTCTGGGTTAACCGAATAAATATCCATACCGACGACTTAAACTAGGGTTTTGGTTCTTCATTTACGGCCAACGACCTATTACATTTTGGAGCCTCCAGTGAGGTTATGGATTAATATACGGTTCCCGGACAGCAAGCGTCGTACTGAAGAGTGTTTATAACCTTGGATCCAAAGCCTTGTACTCCTCTGTGGGAATATTCAGATCACCTCTTCATTTCTGCATGTTTATTACAACCTGCAAGAGCGTGGACGTCACAGCTTCTGATACCGGTATACTTGACATTGAAAATTTTTTATTAAGCAGAGACTTCAGCGAATTCACATTTACTGTGTTTTGTTGCGTGGATGTGTGAATTTCGTGATTACATTTGCAGCTTGAACAGTATATCAGACAATCTCTTACTATATTACAGCTATTTTTTTATATTTAACTTAATGCTAGGACAGGCCAATGATAATCCAGTATATGGCCTCATTCTCATATTTGAAGTGAACTGTATTTTTGTCCTTTTCTTTCTAGGATTTTGAACAAAAGAAGCGCTTAATTTTTTTTTTGTCCCCTATCAAACTTTGGCCACTTATATTTTTGTGTCTATCAGTTGAAAACAAAAACAAAAAAACAAATTGAACTGAATCCAACATTTTTTTTGGAAAAAAAGGAACTTCTCGGTCATTACGTGCATTTTATTTCTTGTGCTTTGATCGTGCATACAATTTATTATTATTTTTTCAGACAATGCATGTATTACATTTATAATAGTCATTGATGAAGATAACCGCGGGTAAATATTTAAACATACCGGTATTCAGTTTTTTTGTTTGTAACTGTGTTTTTTTTGTTCTGGTTATATTTGGTATATTGCATGTGTACTTTGTAAAACAAAATTGGCAGTAGAGGCCCGGAATTTTCTTCTGTTCCCAGAATGCATACTTGTGAATTTGATTGATAGTGTGTGTATGAGTAGACTGAATGACGTGACTACAACTTTACCTAATCCATCGTTGCATTCATTCACATCATTGTTGCATTCATTTACATCATTGGGTGGATTGGGTAAGTTTGATATTTCAGGTGATGTCGTACATGGCGGTAGGCGAGTGTGGTAAGTGGTTGTTCCCCCTCGCATAAGTTCCGGTCATAAGTGGTTCCCCTAACAACCCACGTGGTTGTGGTAAGTGGTTATTCCCCTTTGTATCGGTTTGTCTTGGTGAGCGGTTCTACTTAGAACCTATATTGTTTTGTCGTCCGCGCATGCGCCGTTCCAAATCGGATCGTGTTAATGCCGCTATATTCACTCTTAGCGAGGACCGTAAGCGTGTATAAAACATTTCTTTTCACATATACTTGGTTATTTACCCCGTTGTGATCACCTTCACTTGTATTTACTGCCCTCGCGAGTTTTCTCCCTTTATTACATATCGCTGTGCTTGCGTATTCTTTCTTGATTTCCACTGTATCGCTTCTCTCCGATTAATTAGTCATGGCAGATCTAACATCGGACGAGTTGAAACAGATCGGCGCAGTGTTCGCGGAATTGGGTGTAAAACCAAAAGCGGATTCTGCGCAAGATTTAGCTGCATAGATGAAAGCGTATACTGCCAGCCAATCGAGCGATACTGTTAAACGCGAAGTGGAACCATCTCAAGCTACACCCGTTGTTTATCAAAGCTCCTTTCAATCTCGACTTAATAATTTCTCTGGCGAAACCAGACAGGGTAAAGGGGAGGCTAATACTCCTTACGATCTTTGGAGGTATGAGGTCCGATGTCTACTGCGAGAGAAGACCTGGAGTAAAGAGGTTGTAGCCCAGGCTATACGACGATCATTACGTGGAGATGCCGGTAGAGTTGCTATGCGACTGGGGCCTAATGCAGGCGTCATTGCTATTCTTGAGAAACTTGACAGCATTTATGGTACGGTTGAGTTAAAGGAATCTATCCTTGCTCAATTTTACAGTGCCCGTCAAAGAGACGACGAGGATGTTTCGAGTTGAAGTTGTCGTCTGGAGGACATCTTGACCCGAGCTGTTGAGAACGGACAGGTAGCACTTGCACAGACTAATGACATGCTCCGGTCCATGTTTTGGACAGGGTTGAAGAAATCTCTCAGAGATATATCTGGGCATAAATATGACTCCATTCCTGATTTTGATCAGCTGCGAGTAGCTTTACGGCAAGTCGAACATGACGATGATCAACGTAAATCTGAGAACCGTGGTAAGAAAACCATAGCTACATCCAAGATGGCCGCCAACACTGAGAATAAAGAATTAAAGGAGTTGAAGGGAATGGTACATCGCCTCATTAACGAATTGGCGGAGATAAAACAAGCGAAGGATGGCATCCAGAATAAACAACAATTCTCTGCTCCACACCGCTCTTGTAGGACCGATGGTCAAGGTGAAACTTCCGGTCATCACTGGACGGATAGGGGTCAGACATCTACAGGCCAGCCACCTAGAGATCAACCACTGAGAGGTCAACCACAGAGAGGTCAACCACTGAGAGGTCAACCGCCTAGGAGTCAAGGGTACGAGCCACCTAGGAGTCAAGGGTACGAACCACCTAGGAGTCAAGGGTACGAGCCACCTAGGAGTCAAGGTTACGAGCCACCTCGGGGTCAAGGTTATGACCGCACATATGAATTGAAAGAGCCCGTATGTGGGTTGCCGTGTAAATCTGGATCATTCTAGGGTTGCTTTAAACTGGCAGATACCTATGGGGAGGGGCAAACGATAGGTCGCCATGTATTCTGCCCCATCAGACAACAACAACAACAGTCTAAGTTTGAATCTTCGCTACCGGAAGGACTAGTTGGTATGGGTAACGAAGTGCGCATGACCATCGACGATATTCCATCCAGAGCTTTGTTGGATACCGGTTCGACTGTGTCCACGGTCTCCGAGACGTTTTACAATTCTCATCTGTCCCATATTCCGATACATCAACTGTCCGCCATTTTGGAAGTTGAATGTGCTGATGGTTTGTCTCTTCCATATTTGGGCTACATTGAGGTCGACGTAGGTGTTGATGGATTGGACGGCTCGCAGACTGAGAGGAGCATCCTTCTTGTTATTCCGGATAGCCGATACAGTTCAGTGACTCTGTTGGGTACCAACGTTTTGTGTCATTTTCTCAGCCAATGTCGTCAAGTCCACGGTGTTCGTTTCTTGCAAATAGCTAAACTCGAGACGCCATGGTATCTGACGTTCCGGACGTTGACACTTCGTGAGCGGGAATTAAATCGTCATCACAACCGCCTGGCGTTGGTCAAGAGTGACGAAAGTCGTAACGTCATTATTCCTCCTAATAGTGAGGTTACGGTTACTGGTTATACAGATGAAGAGTTACCATATCATCGGGTTTGTGGATTGTTGGAGTCTTCTGAGGCAGCGTCCATTTCTTCTGATTTGGACATTGTTCCGACGATTACGCACTACGTGTTCCGTGGGAGGGAGACTGTTCCTGCTCGAATATCGAATATTACTGCCAGGACCATGGTTATATCCCCTCATGCCATTTTGTGCAAAATACAGCCAGTGACATTGGAGTTACCGGAATATGACAACAGCATGACCTCGACTGGGTTTAATCCATTGGATGAAGTTGAAATAGCTTCGGATCGTTTGTCCGCTGAGCAGCTGGACGTTTGTAAGCAGTTCATATTGGAGAACGCTGGCATCTTTTCCTCAAGTGACGTTGACGTTGGTTGCACTTCCGCTGTGGAGCATACTATTCAGCTTACCGATGACCAGCCGTTCAAGCAGCGTCATCGAAGGATTCCACCGGCTATGTTTGACGAGGTTCGAACGCATCTACGGGAACTACTTATGTGCGGAGTTATTCGTCCCTCTCATTCCCATTGGGCCTCTAATGTGGTACTTGCCAGGAAGAAGGATGGACGTTTGCGCATGTGCGTGGACTTTCGTCAGCTGAATCAGCGTACTGTAAAAGATTCCTACGCGTTGCCTCGTATCGAAGAATTACTTGACTGTGTAGCTGGATCGAAGTATTTTACAGTGCTGGATCTCAAAAGTGGGTACCATCAAGTGGAGATAGCCGAAGATCATAAGCAGCGCACCGCGTTCACAGTTGGGCCTATGAGATTTTTTGAATTCAATCGTATGCCTTTCGGCTTGGCCAATGCTCCTGCTACGTACCAGCGTTTAATGGAGTCTGTGCTCGGTGACCTCAATCTGAAAACGTGTGTCGTATACATCGACGATCTTCTGATTTTTTCGAAAACATTTGAGGAACACATGGAGCGTCTTCAGCAAGTGTTTAAGAAACTTAAGGATAACGGATTGAAGCTTGCCCCGAAGAAGTGTTCTTTTCTAAGGGATAGAGTTCGGTACATCGGACACATTGTTTCGTCACAGGGTATTGAGGCGGATCCCGAAAAGGTGGACAAAGTAGTAAACTGGCCCGTTCCGAAAAATCCCGAAGATGTTAGACGTTTTTGGGGTTTCGCGGGATACTACAGAAAATTTATTAAAGATTTCGCGAAGATCGCGCGGCCGCTGACGGATTTGATGCCGGCGCCACACACTAAAAGTAAGCGGCGGAGATCGTCTCCTTCCTTAGAGAACAAGACGTGGGTGTGGGATGCAGAACAGCAGGTATCATTTGATGAGATCAAACGCAGTTTGTCTACACCACCAATACTAGCGTATGCTGATCATTCCTTGCCGTTCGAACTCCACACTGACGCAAGTGGACAAGGCCTAGGCGCTGTACTTTATCAGGAGCAGGACGGACTATTGAAGGTTGTATGCTACGCCAGTCGAGGCTTGAGTAAATCCGAAAAGAATTACAGTGCGCACAAATTGGAATTTCTTGCCTTGAAATGGTCAATTTGTGAGAAGTTTCATGATTATCTTTATGGACAGAACTTCGTTGTGAAAACGGAAAACAACCCTCTGACGTACATTTTGACGACTGCCAACCTTGATGCCACGGGACATAGGTGGTTAGCGTCTCTCGCCAGCTACAACTTCACCATCCACTATCGCGCTGGAAAAGAGAATGTCGACGCCGATGCGCTTTCAAGACTGCCAGGATGTTGGCTCGATGACGGCTGTACAACGCAGGCTTCCATCTCCGCAGATTGCATTCAAGCTGTGTGTGCTGGAGTATCGGTGACGCCGTTCGTAGAGACCATGTGTATGTCTTCTACTGTGGTGGACGAGCTTGATGCTGACTTTGGACAGGACTTGAACAGCATGACAGATCGCGACTGGAGAAGAGCACAGTCCACGGACAAGGTACTTTCTGTATGGTTAAAGTTTGTCAAGACTCGACAGAAACCTAGGAAGGACAGATTACCTCTAGGTTGGCAGCATGCGCAGATACTTCGGTCTTTTGACAAATTGGTAATGCTCCGCGGTATTTTGCATCGTCGGGTAGAGGTGAATGGCAATACCAGGGATCAGTTAGTCTTGCCTCTGGTGTTTATCTCCGAAGCGTTGAAAGCTGCACATAACGATCTGGGCCATCCAAGCAGAGATCGGTTGGTGTCCATTTTGCGCGATCGTTTTTACTGGCCAGGGATGGTAAGGGATGCCGAAAGGTGGGTTCAGCAATGCCCGCGTTGTTTGAAACGGAAGGCTCATGTCACTCCACGTGCTCCTTTGGTAGGAATCACAACCACTCAACCTTTACAGCTTGTTTGTACGGATTTTCTCACGTTGGAAACTTCCAGAGGCGGTTTTCAACACATCCTTGTGATAACCGACCATTTCACAAGATACGCACAAGCGATTCCGACACGCAATATGACTGCTAAGACAACCGCGGATTGTTTGTTTAATTACTTTATTTGTCACTATGGTATTCCGCAGCGTTTGCATTCAGCCCAAGGTGGCAATTTTGAGGGAAAAGTTGTGGCAGAGCTGTGCCCTTTACTTGGAATGCAGAAGTCCCGCACGACCCCCTATCATCCCATGGGTAATGGCATGTGCGAGCGGTTCAATCGTACCCAACTGGACATGTTAGGCACGCTGCAGCCTGACCAGAAGGACGATTGGAAACGACATGTGGGACCGCTCGTACATGCCTATAACTGCATTCGCCATGAGAGTACAGCACAATCCCAATTTTTCCTGATGTTCGGTAGGGAGCCGCGCTTGCCCATTGATATAGCGTTTGGTTTGCACCATAACGACAGTAAGACGGTTTTAACCAAGTATGTTCAAGACCTCCGCAACCGGTTGAAAGCGTCTTACGCGGTGGCATCTGAAGCAGCTCGGAAAGCTAGGGAACGTCAGAAAAAAGGTTACGATTCCAAGATCCGTGGTGCTACAGTGCTGCCTGGTGATCGGGTTCTTGTACGCAAGTTGGCTTTCCAAGGGAAACACAAGATCGCTGATCGATGGGAAGACGAGGTATACGTTGTTCTCAGCCAACCAAATTCGGCCATTCCAGTCTACAGAGTACAGACGGAAGACGGTGTTGACCGCGTGAGGACGCTTCACCGTAATCATTTATTACCTGTTGGGGTTATTACGGGAGATAATCTTGCAGAGAAAACCGGTAAACGTAAACAGAACGACGTTGATACTCGTAGCCCTACAAAAGGGGCTCGAAATGCTGACCATTCGGACACATGTTCGGATTCGGAAGATGACGAGTCCACAGAGTTGGAGTTTGTTAGTGCACCAGTGGCTACAGGAGTCCCAGCGATTCCAGATACCGTACCCGTTGGTGATGAAGACTGTAACGTAACAGACGTAACTTCCCAGTTGACCGGTGACGACCAAGTGTCTGCTGCGGAAGTATCGACGGATCGTGGTGACGACCACACTTCTCCAGATGCAGAAGATGATCCTGACGCTGTTGACGAATTGGAGGATGATAGAGATAACGTTGCAGGCGTTTCATCCGGTGGTGACACACTCCGACGTTCAAGCAGAACGAGACGACCGCCTGATCGGTACACTCCTAGCGATAACGTGATGCGGCAATCTGATTGGAGAACGAGGATTAATGTACTGCAGTCACTGGTGGAGTCCGACGTCTCTGCTTCAACTAAGGAGGATGCCTGTAAGCTGATGATCAGTTTACTACAGGCCAACGTTCAACTTAACCCCTAACGGAAATGAATGACGCGGACGTCATTTTCGATGAGGGGAAGTGTGTCAAAGAGGTATTGTTCATTGTATTTATTGTATTGTTCATTGTATTTATTGTATTTAATGTTCATTGCATTCCTTGTGTTGTATTTTAACTTGGGCAAGGGTTTCATATTACATATTCATGACGTGACATTCGCACTCGGTAACGTTCGACTTTATCCACGACTATTCATGACGCACTTGACTATGATTGGCTGATGAATGTGCCGAGTGTTTCTATTGGTGAAATGCCTTATGGGAAATGCCTTTGTTAGTCTGTGAGTTCAGTACTTTGTTTGAGCTCTGCTGGCAGTTTTGTTTCGTTTGGATTTGTTTGGATATATTCCATTGGATTATCAGGTCAGTAATATTTCTATATATATATTTATATTCAGTAGCATATATTGAACGTAGTAATTTGGAATAATATAAGTAGCATTCATTTAACTGAAATGAGTACATACGTCCCACGGGCGGGTGATATATATTTCGAACATATTTGCCGCTGGTAATATATTTCTATAACATATAAGCCACACGATTCTCTTCTAGTATAAATTATGATGCTCGCATTTCCCGTATTGAGTATATACATTTATTGTAAGTTATTGTGGCCGAAACGATATATTTTGTCCATAAACGGGAGCTATGTTTGTTTACCAGGTGATACTACTGGGCGTTACATATGGGTGCTACTGGGCATTACGTAATGGTTTGCTACCGTATACGATGCTGGTCGGACTTGCCTCTGTCCCATTGACGGGGTAAGTTTGCTCGGTATTTAGCAGATAGGTTTCTTGTTACGTAACTCAGCGTTAAACGGTTTGGTATAGTTAGTTCAAGCGACGTACATACATTCTAGTTATTTATTTTCTAGTACGGGCTTGAGCATATCTATAACTGATTATATTTCTTTTGTAACACAGCAAGCGTACAGTATGCATAATGTAACGTAAAACATATGTAATGTTGTGATGTGGTTATAGGTTATTAATTATGAAGGTTTCGAGTCGTCTTACACCCAGCATATAATATTGAATTGAGGTATTTGGTATGGAGTTGGATTTTAACTATAGGTAAAACGTCAGAAAACATATTTGTATTCTTATTTGACTGTGATGCTTACGTTTGTGATATATTTGTATGTTTGTAGGGTCTTAAGTCTGGGTTAACCAAATAAATATCCATACCGACGACTTAAACCAGGGTTTTGGTTCTTCATTTACGGCCTACGACCTTCTACATAAATTGCAGTCGAGATTCTCACTCAAAGCCCACTTAGAAGTGTCTGGCGATCGTGAAGGATCTCCCACAGATTGTCACAGACGGCATCGACATGCACATACGCCTACTCTCTCTTCTTTGCAGTTCCGTTGTAGAAATAATGATTGTCCCAGAGTACAACCTGTTCCTGGCAATGGTTGTCCTACCTGAAACTGGGTGTCCTGGTTGTCAATTCAATACATTTTATTACTCTTGTACATGTTGTAATGCATATATATTATATTTGCACCTGAATCACTATTCATGGGGGACAACCTGTATTATTAGTGGCGACATTAGTTGTCTCCCATGAAGTGTTGTCTATCATATTATCAGTCAATCAAGGTAGGCTATAAAGGTGACAAAGGAACCACTTAACCGATCGACTTGACACTTGTGTACGTAATCTATGGATCAGTGTCTTCAATTCTTCTGTAGGGTTTATTATTCCTTGAGTGTCGCATGTGTTATTGCTACAATAATTTGTGTGAAATAAATGCTATTCGTCGATGTCGATAATTTGTTTGTTCTTGTTAATCATCATCATTCATTTTTCATATGACAATAACCCGCTAACAACACCCTTTAATATGTTGGTGAATTCCCCCTTAATGCGTAAAGCTAGTAATGTATGCTTCATGTAACGCGTCATGAAAATATACTTCATGGAACGCGAACGCGCCGTCGCTTTTATATTGTAATGATGCCGTTATATTGTAATGATGTTAACCGCAGCGACAGCGCGCTACCGGACTTAGCTGACACGATGACAATAGTAGTGCGTGCAGATACTATTTCTGTGTGAGGTATGTTACATAATTGTATAACATAAATAGTAAGGCCTGGCACCCGATCTTTGCATTCGCCGCTAGACGATCGGAAGACGTTCCTCGCGTCCGTCTTTATATCATTCGAGGTAAACTGTTTACTTTTTCACTCGTCAATGTTAAAACTGATTTACAACTAGATTTTCTGAACATTGTGTTATCGAGTATTTCTGATTCGAGAACGGTAATTTTGATCGAATAACTTCATTAGCTAAATGTACGTTATAGATTGCCATTTACGCTATTGTATTTGATTGTATTCGGCATTCGCCGCTAGACGATCGGAAGACGTTCCCCACGTCCGTCTTCCCTTATATGTGTTGTAATTTATATCATTCCAGTTTCCAGCCTGGAACAACGCTTTGTATGCGATTGCCATTCATTGGGGGAAATTATATTAATAAATATTCAGCACGTGTGAAACAAAGTCTTCCTCTTTTGTCCACCTGTCCATGAACCGGCTCAGTCCGTGACAAATTGGCGCCCGATGGGGGACAGGTGCAACAAGGAGATCAGAAGAGTGGCCACGAGCTGAGATGTGAAATTCATCCTTCATGCTGTTGTATTGTGTTGTCGGGAGGAAAAATCTTCCATTTCGTCGCCGTGTAATCGACGTCATTTATTTCGTCCTGAGGAATGTGTGCTGTGTGAAATGTATTCCTGATGTTGAATAACGTCCATGTTGTGATTTTCTGAAAAGTATTCCTGAGGCGTGGATCGTGAAAGGCCGCGAAGGTATACCTGTGTTACGTAATCATCTTTACTGTGTATGCATACCGCGCTGGCGACGAACTGAGCAGTTACGTGTATTCAAGTATCGCGTGTTCCCGGGACTTCATGTAACTGTATATTGTGCGTGTGACATTCGCGTGTCCAGAGAGAGAGCAGAAAGACTGTAAGTGGATATTACTGTAACATTTGGTGTCGTCCTACTTGAACATTGATGGAATAAATGTTTTATTGCACAAAATGGTTATATTGTTAGGGTTAATTAGGTTTGTAGTTAAGGGTTTTTTCTCGTTGATATAAATGTTGAATCGGGGAATATTTATCGTAGATATTCATGGTGAAGAACATATATTATACATGTACAATGCATGGTTGTTGACTTACGACTGACATTTTCCGTGAAATCGCTGTTCGATCGTTTTTTTTACCGACCGTTTGCAAGTTTTCTACCGCGTTGTTCTCGCCGCTCGAATCGCACTCGTGCTATATGCAAATATCGCGCTAAAGTTTGAACTATTAACTGCATAACTTCATACTTCATTAAACTCCATACGTCATATTTCATTGAACATGTCCTATTTGTTTTGATTCGTCTGTCTGTGTATCTGTCCTGTTTGTCCATTTGAAAAGTTTGTATTGGTTGTTTGTAAATACTTTCCAATTATGAAGGAGTCCGACTGGGATAACTTGGACACGGAGAAAAAAGAGTTCTCGGCAGCAGACGAGAAACGTATGGTGGACTATCTGTCCTCCACTGGTAAATATACCGTAGAGTCTGTCGGAACAGCATCCGGAGGTTTCGGTACTCCTCGCAGACTAGGATCGTTGGATTCTACACAAAGCCCAAGCAGTGATAGCGTAAAAGTACCGAAGATTTCGTTCTTTTCCGGATTGAACCAGTTCCGAAAACGGAAGTATCATTTGATTTATGGAAATTCGAGGTAAATTGTTTACGTAGAGACCTAATTTATCCCCCGGGTTTACTGATATATGCGATACGTAAATCGTTGAGAGGGGAGGCCAGTAAAACCTGTTTGTATTTAGGAGAGGATGCCTCTGTAAGTACAGTAGTAGAGAAATTGGAAGGCAGATTTGGTACTGTTGAAACTGGGGAGTCTCTGATACAGGCCTTTTTATGTAGCAGAACAAAAACCCGGAAAATCTGTTGCAATGTGGGGTTGCCGATTGGAGGAATTGTTAAAAAGGCACAAGGTAAGGGGTGTCTTGGGGATAGGTCTGTCCAGGATATGTTAAGAACAAAGTTTTGGATCGGACTATATAATGATTCTCTGAAATCGTCAACTAGACAGAAGTTCGATAATATTTTAGAATATGACTAGCTGTTACGTGAGGTCCGTTGTGTAGAGAAGGAGCTCATGGAGTGTAACAAAATTAAGGGTAAAGGTAAGAAAGCCCAGCAACAGGTACAGACGAGTGAGAAGAATGTAGGAATCCATAAGCAGCTGCAAGAGATAACTGATCGCCTAAAACGTCTGGAAGAGAAAGGCAGTAAGCCAAAAGCTCCAGATAAATCGACGGTTGATCCATTAACATCTATTATGGAACGGCTTGTTGAAATCGAAAAGAAAGTCGATAATGGTTATCGCCCTTTTCCCAGAGGCCGGGGAAGGGGCAGCGGTTTTAGAGGTTCTCGAGGTAACTCCTTTGATAACTACTCCTAAGACTTTAAACTAGAATCGACCCTTGTTGGTGGGCAACACGGGGGTCGTGAAAACAAAAGCCCAGAAGGTTTAATGAAAAACTTGATTGGGACTGCTAATGAAGCAACCATTATTGCTGACAACAAGTCGTGTACATGTTTGATTGACACAGGCTCAATGGTAACTACGGTGTCTCACAAGTTTTTCCAACAAGAGGTATCACACAATCCATTACACTCAATTGATGATTTTAATTTGGAAGTGTGTGGAGTGCCGGAAATACTCTCCCATACTTCGGTTACATTGAGGTTGATCTACGGATACCGGGTTGTACAAAAATCATGACTGCACCAATTCTTGTGGTTCCGGACACTTCCTACAATGAAAATGTTCCAATCATAGTAGGGACCAATGTTCTCAAGCTTTTTGCAGGAAATCTACCAGCCACGGAAATTGGACCCTGGGTACTGCAATTGCTTTGCTACAGAGTGGCGGATGTATTGGTACAGCACGATCGACAAACACTCGGTCATTGAAGATTCAACTTAATGAAAGCATGATGGTGAGAGGTATAGTTCACAAGGCGCCGAAGGTAACCCAGGTAGTTATTGCTGAGCAGGGTAACACTTGTCTCTGTGGTAGTTTGTTGGTAAGTCCACAAGTAATAGATTACAAATGCCAAGGGTCAAAGGCAGTGGTGTCTGTTAAAATTTGCAATATTTCTGCCAGGGTAATTTTCATTCAGCCGAGAAGTGACTTATGTAAACTGCAGACAGTTTCTGTCCTTCCTCCAACACAACCGGGTGTGGTAAGTGCAGGAGGTTTACAACAAAGCAACTGTCATCAGTCGACGAAGTCCACTGTTGAGGAGTTTGGAATCGATCTGAGCAGCTGTGTCTCTGTCCACACGAACAACGACAACAAGGTGAGGGCCTACTTAATCGATGGTCATGTATCATGTCCGGCAGTACATTAGATCTGGGTTACACAGACACTGTCACTCATGAAATCAATTTGACTGACAATATACCTTTCAAGGAGCCGCATCGTCGTATTCCACCAGCTCTTATTGACTAGGTCAAAGAACATCTTAAAGAAATGTTGGCATGTGGAGCTATTAGGGAATCGAATAGTCCGTATTCCTCCAACGTAGTCCTTGTCCGTAAACCCGACAACAGTTTATGTTTTTGTTTAGACTACACAAAATTGAACTCCAAAACTGTACGCGACTCGTATGCCCTGCCAACAATCGACGAGACTATGGATTGTTTATCAGGTTCGGTATGGTTTACAAAGCTTGACCTCCGGTCTGGGTATTGGTAGGTGGAAATGCGAGAGGAAGACAAAAACAAAACTGCATTCACGGTTGGTCCTTTAGGATTCTTTGAATGTAACCGTATGCCGTTCGGCCTCACCAATGCCCCCGCTACATTCCAAAGACTCATGGAAAAGTGTCTGAAAGACATACACCTTAAGGAATGTCTCATTTACATTGACGACATTGTGGTTTTCTCGAAAACGTTCGAGGAACACCTGGAGCGATTAGAGTCGGTTTTCCTTCGCCTACGACAACATGGGTTAAAACTCAAACCTTCGAAATGCGAGTTCTTTATAAATGAGGTAAAGTACTTGGGGCATATTGTGTCAAACCGCGGAATAGGAACGGATCCGGAAAAGATCTCGGCTCTTCAGCAATGGCCGAGGCCAAGACGTGTAAAAGAGTTACGGAAATTTCTGGGATTTGCGGGATATTATCGCAGGTATGTACGCGATTATGCCAAAATCGTGAGGTGTCTTAATGACCTACTAATCGGTCAACCCAAAAAGCAAGGCAAGTCGAAACCACAACATCCGGTTCCAAGATGGCGATGGGAAGCTGAGCATCAGAGCGCATTTGAAGCAGTGATTGAAGCGTTGACGTCACCGCCGATCCTGGCCTACGCGGTATTATACTCTGCCTTTTGTATTACACGTGGATGCTAGTGGCGACGGCCTTGGAGCGGTCTTGTACCAAAATCAAGATGGTGTCGATCGCGTAATTGCTTACGGTAGCAGAGGACTGAAGAAGGCCGAGGTAGGAGACAAATTTCAAGATTATTTGTATGGCCGCAGATTCACCGTCAAGACGGATAATAATCCTCTTACGTACGCATTGTCTACCACGAAACTTGATGCCACGGGTCATCGATGGCTGGCAGAACTGTCAACCTTTGACTTTAATATTGTCTATAAATCTGCTCAAAACCACCTTGATGCAGATGGGCTATCGCGGCATCCACAGTTCAGTTCTACTGAAACTATGGAGATTTCGACGCTCGGAAACGAGGTTGTTAAGGCGATTTGCGAGTGTAGAATGGCAACAGTCGAACCTCTTGTGGAGTCCTTAGGTTTTCAGGATACTTGTGTCCAGGTATCAGGTCAAACTTCTGTAGGCAAAACTGAGTGTTTTGCAGCTGCGCAAGTTTGTTTGCCCCTTATGTCTGATTTTGTAGGATGACGAAAAGCACAGCTCTCTGACAGGGATATAGGCAGGGTCATTTCCTTCCTGGAACAAGGTCAAAAACCCAGTGGTAATAAGCGAACTCAAGAGAGTAGTACGGTGAAGTCAATACCTAAGGATTGGCAGAAGTTAGAACTTAAGGAGGGTGTATTATTCCGTGTGACACATGATAGAGGTGACCGGTTAGTACAGTTGGTCTTACCTGAGAAGTATCGAGATCTTGCGCTGAAGGGATTTCACGATGACGTGGGACATCAAGGAACCACTCGGACGCTGAAGTTGGTACGTTCCAGGTTTTACTGGCCAAGGATGACTGAAGATGTTAACCGAAAGGTGAGGTTCTGTGACCGATGCATCCGTCGAAAAACTCCAACGTCCAACAAGACTGCATTTCTGGTGAGTGTTGAGACCTCCGAGCCCATGGAGTTGGTTTGTGTTGACTATCTTTCTCTGGAAACTTGCAAGGGCGGATATAATAGTATTCTTTTTATAACCGACCACTTCACGCGGTTCGCGCAGGCGGTCCCGACACGGAATCAGACGGCTAAGACGACCGCGAGAGCGTTATTTGACAACTACTTCGTGCATTATGGGCTCCCTGGCAAGCTTCACAGCGACCAAGGCCGGAATTTCGAATCTCGTCTTATTCTGGAGCTATGCAAGATCGCCGCTGTGAAGAAGACCAGGACAACGCCATATCACCCTGAAGGAAATGGTATGTGCGAAAGATTTAATCAAACCTTGTTAAATATGCTAGGAACCCTTGAAGAAGACCAAAAATCCGACTGGAAGGTTTATGTTCCTCCATTAGTTCATGCATACAATGCAACGAAGCATGAGAGTACGAACCATTCCCCGTTTTATCTTATGTTTGGCCGCCATCCGAGGTTAGCTTTAGATGCATACCTAGGTATATATCCAAATAATGAATCTGGTAACCAGACTCCATCTGTTTACGCAGCAGAGTTAAGGAGAAGGTTAGATTATGCTTATAAGCTGGCCGGTAGTGAGGCCAATAAATCCGCTAAACGTTACAAAAACGGTACGATTTGAAGGTTGGGACTCGGGTTTGCAGCCTGGAGACAGAGTGTTAGGTTAAAAACGTAGGCCTTAAGGGCAAGCATAAGCTTGCAGATCGGTGGGAAAAGCAACCCTATGTTGTAGCGCAACTAAATAAGGGTATTCCGGTGTTCGAGGTTAGAAGGGAGGATAACCGCAAAAGGAGTAGGGTCCTCCATAGAAATATGCTTCTCTCGTTTCTTTCACTACCGGTTCCGCAGCATTCGCCGAATCGTCTCCTCCAGTTAGGACTATACGACAGAGTCGACAGGAGCCGAGTACATCATCAGAGTCCTCCGAGTCTGAATCGGATACGGAAATAGTTACTGTTCGTCCAGGATCAACTAGAAGTGGTTTAAGACACGAAGTCTCTCCAGTTGTACCCGACAGTGTTGATCAGGTGGCTGCCACGATATCCAATCCAGTTTCATCGGCTGGTAGTACCAGTCCAAAGCACGAATCTGTCGACGAAGTTGGTGTACATCATGAGAGTCCAGTATTACGCCGATCGACGAGATTTCGGCATGAACCGAGTTGGTATCGTTCTGGAGACTAGGTGACACATTAGATGTAAATATCGAGGACGATATTTTCCCCAGCCGGGAAATGTGTCGCATGTGTTATTGCTACAATAATTTGTGTGAAATAAATGCTATTCGTCGATGTCGATAATTTGTTTGTTCTTGTTAATCATCATCATTCATTTTTCATATGACAATAACCCGCTAACAACACCCTTTAATATGTTGGTGAATTCCCCCTTAATGCGTAAAGCTAGTAATGTATGCTTCATGTAACGCGTCATGAAAATATACTTCATGGAACGCGAACGCGCCGTCGCTTTTATATTGTAATGATGCCGTTATATTGTAATGATGTTAACCGCCGCGACAGCGCGCTACCGGACACGATGACAATAGTAGTGCGTGCAGATACTATTTCTGTGTGAGGTATGTTACATAATTGTATAACATAAATAGTAAGGCCTGGGACCCGATCTTTGCATTCGCCGCTAGACGATCGGAAGACGTTCCTCACGTCCGTCTTCATATCATTCCAGATAAACTGTTTACTTTTTCACTCGTCAATGTTAAAACTGGTTTACAACTAGATTTTCAGAACATTGTGTTACCGAGTATTTCTGATTCGAGAACAGTAATTTTGATCGAATAACTTCATTAGCTAAATGTACGTTATAGATTGCCATTTACGCTATTGTATTTGATTGTAATCGGCATTCGCCGCTAGGCGATCGGAAGACATTCCTCACGTCCGTCTTTATATCATTCCAGGTTTCCAGCCTGGAACAACGCTTTGTATGCGATTGCCATTCATTGGGGGAAATTATATTAATAAATATTAAGCACGTGTCAAACAAAGTCTTCCTCTTTTCTCCACTTGTCCATGAACCGGCTCAGTCCGTGACACAAGATGGCGCAAAATGGTATACATTTCCAGTATGCCGTGATATATGGGAAGGACATACCATAGTCTGTTGCACTGAAAGAAAATACCGGTGATTGACTGAACGGTTTAGTGGCCATATGGTATATGTCCTCATGGACGATACACTATGTTTACTAGCCTATGTTTATGTATACAATGATTGTCTTTTTTGAATTTTATGGATATGGAATAGGTATTTGGATTATGGACGCGGATATTCTTTAATGGACGACGGCTGAATTATGAATGACGGACTAGACGCTTGTATTGCATCGAGACGTGGTTCCCAAATTTTGATTGCTGCGTATTTTTCAATTTCAAATGTTTGTTTAATGATATTTTGAATCGCGAAAATAGACATTTTCGACCTTTTATTTTTGACTGATAAATGTAGTACTTGACTACAATTAAAATTAGATTTAATATAGTTGAAAAGTCTGATTGTTCTCCGAAAAGAAAGATGATCGCATCAAATGTAATGGGTAACTTCGTTTTATTACGTATCCATGTCTCGATGGCTCGCCAGAGCTGGCGGATATAATCACTGTCCCAAAATAAATGTTCTATGGTCTCCCGCTGATAGTCACAGAATGAACAGGAGTCACTGTCCTTTATACTAAGAATTTGTAAAGGTAGTTTATCGCTAAAATTCTGTCGCTAATTCGATACTAGAAATATATTAGTGTAGAACATGCAGGTAGTCGTTTTAAACGGTAGTGCCAACTAATATGCTGTATATTTAATCTGGACTCCAATTTATCCTGTGATAATGGTTTTATAGGCTTGGTCATCAGAAGTTTGTAACAATCTTTACAATCTTTAGTAGATTTTAAAAGGATGTATAGGTGATGTGGAGCATTTCGACCTACAGTGCTTATGGTTGAACGTAAAACTGGTTAATAACCTGTGTTTTTGTAGAAACTTCAGTGTTAAGGTGCACCGTTTATTATATATAATTATTCTCGCGCATATGTCTCTATATATCTACACTATAGCACATACAATGACAGAAGCAGCCTTAGAAGTTATCAAAATGAAACATGTGTTGTAATTTTTACCTGTATATGGCGAGATTCTGCTGGTGGCCGTTTCGTCCCCGAGGCCCGCCCCCTGTACAAACCTTTTGGTCTTTGATATATGTTGGCATTTTTGGGAAGTTGATGCTGGGTCGACATCGGCCCTTACAGACTAGTCTTTTGTGTTAAATGCCGTCATTTACATCTGACGACGATACAGCTCACCAATCTCCAATGTACGAGTTGTCACAGCGAAACAGCTCACCAATTACCAGTATACGAGTTGTCAGAGCATTTCCACCATAGCTCTCTAGATTTGTATCTAATACCGCTTATGCCGGTGCTAGGGGCCGTGTGGTCATATCATCCAAGTTGCCACATGAACAGGTACAATAAAAGCGTACCTGAGATACAACACATATCACGAATCGTTAGATTCTTGGTATGTGCTTTAGAATAGGTTAACCAGAAGACTATTCTGTGAAGTCATGTGACGCAGTCACTATGTCGGCACCTCTTCCCACTTCCCTTATATGTGTTGTAATCTGTCAGTATGTCGGTACCTCTTCCCACTTCTCTTATATGTGCTGTAACTGATATGACGGAAAAAAATATTTACGACCGAGTAAACGTTCAACTGTATATCGGTTCAACGTATTTCCCACACCCATAATCGTTTTTCTCGCCTCGGTCGTCGATAGAACCGCTTTCTGGTTCAGCGTTGAACTGGAAGTTGGTTCAACGTCTGTATCGTTAGCCTCCTTTGTTCGAAGCGCCACCTATACATATATTGTATTGCCAAATTTCACATAGTTATCATTAACGAACAACTCTCTAAACAAAGAACGTCCCTTGAATTATATCCCTCGTATGTAGTAAAGCTAAAGAATGCTTTAAGGCTGCTGACATTAATATAGCGGTTATCAGTTTTCTTTAACACCAATATTATTAATGAACTTTGACAGTAAATCAGGTCCTGACGAGGGGTTATAGCATGGAGAGTAGAGGAATACCATGTGGATACATGTCAGTAGGGTATCATTTCGCATCAAGTTCTTCCGTAAGGCATTTTGAACTATTTACTATTCTCATGCATTCAGATTTTAGAAATAGTGGCGCAATATCTTTTCCAAAGTGCTTTCCCTCATCAGGACCTTATTGACCGTCTAAGTTCATTAATAGTATCTGTGTTCAAGAAAACTGATCGTAGATATATTAATGTCGGAAGCCATAAAGCATTCTTTAGCTCTACTTCATACAAGAGATATCATTCATGGGATGTTTCTTTGTTTATAGAGTTGATTGAATTTCTCATTAAAAATATCTATGTGAAATTTGGCAACACAATATATCAGCAGCATATAGGTATTCCAATGGGTACTAATTGTGCACCCCTGTTGGCTGACCTGTATCTGTTCTCTATGAATATGACTATATGCAGGCGCTTTCAAAAACCGATCCATTCAAAGCCCGTTCCTTCTCATTCACCAAACGCTATATAGACGATCTTCTCGCTGTGGATAATCGCTATATAAATGACGCAGTGAAGGATATATATCCACCTTCACTGGATTTGAAGGAAACTACAGATAGCCCTACAGGCACATCATATTTAGATCTATATCTCTATAAAAATGAAGCGGGCATTCTCTCTCGTCGACTTTATGACAAAAGATATGATTACAATTTCGACATCGTAAACTATCCCTTTCTGGACAGTAATATTCCAGTGGGACCTGCATATGGCGTATACATATCTCGCTTAGTAGCATTTGCTAGATCCTGTGTTAAATGTGACGATTTTAATCAACGTCACAAAACATTGTTGCAGAAACTTATAAAACAGGGCTATTCCACCAAGCGCCTCCACTCAAAGTTTCTCAAATTAGGCGATACATATCGCATGCTGATAAAAAAATACGAACGTAGCGTGCAAGATCTATGGCGCTACGTTTCGTAACTTGTGTCTAATTCCGCTTAACCCGGGGCTAGGGGCCGTATGAACCCATGTACTTCAAGATCCTCATGGTACTCATATGAACAGTCACAATCAAAGCGTGACTGAGATACATCATTCTTTAGATGACGACTTTACAACGAATTATGGATTAAGAATACTGATCAGCGATACGGATTTGATATTTTTGGAACATCATGATGTCTTGCCGGCATCATTGAAAACTGTTGACCGCTTCTCTCTTGCAGGAAACAAGCCTATGTTTATGTATACTATGATTGTCTTTTTGAATTTGGTGCTAATACTGTTATATGGAATATGGAATAGGTCTTTGGATTATGGACGCGGATATTCTCTAATGGACGACGGCTGAATTATGGATGACGGACTAGACGCTTGTAATTTACCCCCTGAGGGGCCCTCGTCAGCAGTGTTGGAAGAAGTTGGGACGTGCAGCTTCTAGAACCAGCTTTGTATGGTGTTTTATGTATTTTTGGAATGTTTTGGTATATCGTTATGAGTTTTTAGAAGACGAATTTCCTCTTTCATTGAGAAACGTTTTGCGGTTGTTAAATAAATCTTCCAGAGTAAATGCAATTTGGGAGTGAATAGACTTATTCGATGATGGTGTGCTTATACTCAATTCCTTAACCACCACCGGTAATAGTAATAGTTACAAATGCATATTTTAATCTTCTTTGGAGATATGTCTGCTGGGACCATTACTAAATTACTCTGGATATTTGACAGAACTTGCGAATTGGGGTTTTTCTGAACTCGTTTTGTGCAGCCAGGACTATTTTCTGGTCGGCCTTCAGGTTTATTCTTCTCAACTCTCTATATTTAGGTGCCCTTATCAGGAGTGTTTGTAGGTCCTTATCACTCACGATATCAAGGTTACCACTCACAATAAGTTTGTATAGATAAAGTTCGACGATTCATAATCAGAACAATAGCCTCCAGACGTGTATAAGTTCTAGTCGAACTCCTTGACAACATTAGAGTAATTGAATATTTTGGTGGCTAGATATTTAGTATACTTATATGAAATGCAAGGGGACTTTGTATAATTAACATAGGCTGTGAACAGCGTGTGAACAGCGTATAACTGTAAATTGACGTTAGCATGCAGGTAAAATCAAGGAAAAATTAAATGACCGCCTTAATAATTCGCATAATATCATTTCAATTTCTCAATGGATCTATTTCTTTGTGAAAGTTGGTAAAATTCCATCTAAGCCTATATAGGCGATCTTAAATCAGACAAGCGATGGCACAAAGCTGGATAACAGTTAGCAACATTCTTTTCTGTCCTAATTTAGAGGTGCTGAATCCAAAAACCAGGATTGCCAAGCCGTAATTCACGGTTGGCTTTGTAAAATTACACCAAAAAACTAACTTACGGTGAAAGTAGCGTACAAAATCAGTTGATTGTATGTTATAACAACTGGTAGATGTTGGTTAAATTACAACACATATAAGGGAAGTGGGAAGAGGTGCCGACATACTGACAGAGCCACATGACTTCACAATATACTCTTCTGGTTAACCTGTTCTAAAGCATCTAACGATTCGTGATTTGTGTTGTATCACATGTACGCTTTATTGTACCTGTTTATGTGGCAACTTGGTTGACATGACCACACGGCTCTCAGCACCGGTATAAGCGGCATTTGATACAAATCTAGAGAGCTATGATGGAAATGCTCTGACAACTCGTATATTGGTAATTGATGAGCTGTGTCGCTGTGACAAATCGTACACTTGGGATTGGTGACCTGTATCGTCGCCAGCTGAAAATGACGGCATTTAACACAAAAGTTTAGTCTGTAAGGCCCGATGTCGACCCAGCATCAACTTCCCACAATGCCAACATATATCAAAGACCAAAAGGTCTGTACAGGGGTATATGACCACACGGCTCCCAGCACCGGCGTAAGCGGCATTAGATACAAAGCTAGAGAGCTATGATGAAAATGCTCTGACAACACGTATATTGGTAATTGGTGAGCTGTGTCGCTGTGACAACTCGTACACTTGGGATTGGTGAGCTGTATCGTCGTCAGCTGAAAATGACGGCATTTAAGTGAATCTCCTTCCATATCCTGGGCAAGTGTTGGACGCTGATGGCTGGGGATAGCATTTCCTTCTAGTAACATTTGGTAGACTGGATGCTACAGAATCAATATTATCCATGCCAAACGTGCTGCAGACTAACTGCTGGCTTCATCTAAATTGCAGTCAAGACTCTCACTCACAGCTCACTTAGAATCTTGTGACGATCGCGAAGGATCCCCCACAGATTGTCATAGACGGCATCAACATGCACATACGCCTACTCTCTCTTCTTTGCAGTTCCGTTGTAGAAATATTGGTTGTCCCAGAGCACAACCTGTTCCTGGCAATGGTTGTCCTACCTAAAACTGGGTGTCCTGGTTGTCAATTCAATACAATTTACTCTTGTACATGTTCTAATGTATGTATATTATATTTGCACCTGAATAACTATTCATGGGGGACAACCTGTATTATTAGTGGCGACATTAGTTGTCTCCCATGAAGTGTTGTCTGTCATATTATCAGTCAATCCAGGTAGGGTATAAAGGTGACAAAGGGACCACTGAATCGATCGACTTGACACTTGGTGCATGTAATCTATGGATCAGTGTCTTCAATTCTTCTGCAGGGTTTATTGTTCCTTGAAACAAGATGGCCGAAAAATGGTACAGATTTCCAGTCTGCCGCGATATATGAGGAAGGACACACCATAGTCTGTTGCACTGAAAGCAAATACCGGTGATTGACTGAACGGTTTAGCGACCATCTTAGATTTAATCCGAAAACTTCTAAGATCTTTTCCACTGGAACATCTGAAACGCCCGATTCGAAACTTGCCATACATAATCTATGGGTCTAGGTATTTATTTAGTCTGTAGGGTTTGTAGCTAGAAAATCAAATTTGTTCGCCACCAACCAATCAAAATGGGTTTCGAGTAACGGATTTGGGGGAGAAAGTTTCGAAATATATGCTATATACTATACAGTCCAGCCATGTGCTGTAGGCAAAACACACTATAACAGCAACAGACAGTCCGGAGCTGTCACTATAGCTACAACAGGCACACCACGGGCGTATCATTCATGGAATATTTCGTTGTTTATGGAGTAGCTTGAATGTCTCATTAAAAATATCTGCGTGCAATTTGGCAACACAATATACCATCAGCATATAGGTATTCCAATGGGTACTAATTGTGCACCCTGTTGGCTGACCTATATCTGTCCTTTTATGAATATGACAATATGCAGGCACTTTCAAAAATCGATCTATTCAAAGCCCGTTCCTTATCATTCACCAAACGCTATATAGACGATCTTCTCGCTGTGGATAATCGCTATATAAATGACGCAGTGAAGGATATATATTCCCCTTCACTGGATTTGAAGGAAACTACAGATAGCCCTACCGGCACATCATATTTAGACCTATATCTTCATAAAAATAAAGCGGGCCTTCTCTCTCGTCTACTTTATTACAAAAAGGTGATTAAAATTTCGACTTGCATATGGCGTATACATATCTCGCCTAGTAGATCCTGTGTTAAATATGACGATTTTAATCAACGTCACAATACATTGTTGCAGAAATAAAACAGGGTTATACCACCAAACGCCTCCACTCAAAGTTTTTCAAATTTGGCGACACATATCTCATGCTGATAGCAAAGTACGATCGTAGTCTGCAAGATCTATGGTGTTACGTTTCGTAACTTGTATCTAATTCCGTTTACCCGGGGCTAGGTGCCGTATGAACCCATGTACTTCAAGATCCTCATGGTACTCATATGAACAGTCACAATCAAAGCGTGACTGAGATACATCATTCTCTAGATGACGACTTTACACAGAATATCACCATATGGATCAAGAATACTTATCAGCGATACGGATTCGATATTTTTGGAACATCATGATGTCTTGCCGGCATCATTGAAAACTGTTGACCGCGTCTGTCTGGCAGGAAATTAGCCAATGTTTATGTATACTGTGAATGTCTTTTTGAATTTGGTGCTAATGCTGTTATATGGAATGGGTCTTCGGATTAGGGGCGCGGATATTCTTTAATGGACGACGGCTGAATTATGAATGACGGACCAGACGCTTGTAATTTCTCTATAGTTACAATGAGCTCAATTTCAGAGTTAATCTTGTCTGCAACCGCTAACCCGATCGACTGTCAAACTGACTTATATCAAGCCATCTCAGGAAGACCGACAAGATCACATCATTAGTTCCACTCCATGACGCCGGCGGGGGGTGCTGTTCTAGATAACACTGAATAACAGTCTGACTGAGATATCAACCCATCTGAGCAAGACCTAAACGAAGCAATCATTAGGTTTTTTTCTGTGACGCAAGAGGGCGCTGTTCTGGATAACACACCGAATAACAGAGTGACTGATTTAGAGACTACTAAGAAGTGTTTGGCGGTGGCCTGTGTACATGATCATTTGTTGAAGGACCAAGATCGGGTCTCAGATCATCTGCTGCTGCTAGCAGCTTCAATTTGCCTTTGTTTTTGACCTCAACGCTAGACATCATTCACGACTAAAACTAAACTAAAATGCGACACCAACAACTTCAGCATATCTGTGTCCCTTGCTGATACAACAAATGAGTCAAAGTGAACGGTGATGACGACTTTGTCGTGTGTCCCCAGAGATGGGGAGTGATTAGTGGTTTCACTAAACCGACTTCACTTATTTTTCATCGGCAATGTCCCCTGGAACAAGAGTCCCATTGTCAGGAGGTAAGTTTGCCAGAAGCTGTTCTGAGAAGAATCTCATTTTTCTATCAGATAAAGCAATTAAGTTCGATCAAGTCATTGGACGTGACACGTCTCTTCATTCTAGTAAGCTTCGAATTGGCAAGTATTTGTACTTCCTTTTTTCGTGTTTGCGTTTATTCATTCATCTTGATACCTGTTAAATTGGAGCGATATGCAAGAGGTGGGGGAAATTGTCGACGTCTGGTGAGTAAAAGCAAGCATATGACTCTACAGGAAAGTATTCGTCGAAACCTAACCTTCAGACCCGAGAATACGGTGGATTCTCGGACGTAGCCTTAGTACCTCAGCCGCGCTTTTATTGCAGCTGTTCATTTGGAGACTATGAAGTATCCACACGGCCCCTAGCACCAGCTTGAGCGGAATTAGATACGCTAGCTCGGGATCTGTAATAACAGATCAGCTCAAACAACTCATCTGATGTTAATGGATGAGCATCATGGACGTCTGATGGAGTAAACCCATTAACATGGGGTAACCTGGTAAATGCAAGAAACCTAGGAAAACTATCCTGTAATCTCCGACGTCGTACGGCTTGAATTTCCTACCGAAACAATAAACCTATATATATTTGTCGAGTGACATGTACAGAGGGCGTGCCTCGGGAACTAACAGTCCACCAGCAGAATTCTACCTTATACAGGTAATAATTGGAGCGATATGCAAGTGGTGGGAAAAAATGAGGACATCTCGTGAGTAAAAAGCAACCATATGATTCTACAGAAAAGTATTCGTCGAAACCTAACATTCAGACCCGAGAATACGGTGGATTCTCGGACGTAGCCTTAGTATCTCAGACGCGCTTTTATTGCAGCTGTTCATGTGTTCGGCCGTATGACGTTCCCGACTTCAAAATGGAACTGATGAATGTTTAGCAAGGTCACTAAAATAATTTAGACAAGTTGGTTTGTCAGCAGAAACTACTAGTGTTTGCCCATCTACCACCAGACATGCAGATATATCATGAAGAGCATTTGATGAATTGCTGCTCACGATGATTCTTGTTCTCGAGCCACCATTCATCACGGCAACAGCAACAGGTACAGGTATTAGTTCATGTTTCAAGATGCCGTCTATCAATAAAATGTCCAACCGGAAATTATGTCTCAAGACGTTGAAGAATATTTTCATCTGCTTTCAGAATTGTTATTCTCAGTGCTCTGTTATTCTCAGTGCTCTGTTGTACCACGGCATAAAGAGCCTCGAATATAGGAGCCTTGTTTCATTTTCAAGCTGGCAAATTATCGATGAAGATCCTTCTATGTCCGAAGCTACTCATTGAAATAGAATGAACGCTATCGAATAATCAAAATTTAAGAAATTGGGACATACATGAACCTATGAATCCACGCAATGAAAACTGATACATATTTGTTTTCTGATATAGTGAATATGATAATTGCATTATTTCCATTTTCCGTGATTTCCCTGCTTTCTTAGCAACCTGGACGCTATTGCCAATTTCGTAGGCATTAATAGCTTACGTGTTGAGGTATGTCGACTCTAGTTTTGCACTTGTGATGTCCCGTGTTTTCTCTAGTAGCCTGACGGGCTCCAAAAAAGGACAAAATACTTGTTATACCCTCATTATCGCGTGCACTTTTGATGTTAAGGATTCAATTCAATATTTAAGTAATAATCCTCTCTTTTACATTCGAACAATACTAACATTTTCAAAATGTTTTCTGTGTATTCTAAGACTTTGAAGGAATACTAAATTCCGTCTCGGCATTTCCAAAAGTCATCAAATTTGCAGTTGAAATCATTAACCGACTTGGCCGAAATAACACTGTTTGAGAGGGTACATGTAGTTCATGCATTAACAGACTGCCAGAAATTGTTCTAGTGTATATTAGTCCTGCACTGCTGCTTAGCAATTCTGTAGCTCTTTCCTCTCCTTATAGATGTAGTCTTTATCTCGAAGAATCTGAACCGTTGCACACCTTCAATGCCAGGATTTGTCTTGTATGTTGATTCAACTAAACACAACGTTAAAAGCGTCAAACAAGTCACCTCGTTTCCGCGAACGAGCCAAAGAGGATAGCATCAGTATGTCGCCTAATTTTGGCAGACCAGAAACAAAGCGTGTACCCCTTCTCTGTTCGCTTCCAGAGAGATATCTTTACCAGAGAGACATTGTAATATTCCAAATGTGGTCTAACACGGGCTTTATAGAAAGTGACGAACATGTTGCTGTCCAGAAAATCAAATAACTTCCGATAAGTCTTAAACTACTTGTTTTGAGAAGAATGTGCTTAAGAAGATATATTGTCCTGGAACGATATTCTTAGCCCTTTTGCGCCTCTGTCGAGTTTGTCTAAATTAAAGGGTGATTCTCACACTACTGACCACTTTGTGTGGCTGCTTGCATCCTTTTGAAACATCGCTATGCCAACCTTTTTCTGGACAACTGAATACATATACATATACGTGTCGTCAGCAAGCATTTGACTCTCACAATGTCTCTCACAATCGCGCGAGGTGCTCCTTCATCAATATAACATATCCAATCCATCATACTATGTCGTACTTACAAAGCACATGACATATCTACACAGAAACTATATTGGAAATCAGAAATTGTATTGTTCTAATCAATAACAGCTCTCCATACTAATCCTTTCATGCATGTCTCAATAACGGATGTCAGACTAACTGGATGAAAGTTCGGACTAACCTACATTTACCTCAGTGTGTTTTCAGGCTTTTGGAAATTTGCTGCAAATGAAAGCCCATTGTCAAGGGTTTCGCAAGTATATCTGGCATATCTTTCAGGAATCGGAGATGAATTTCATCTGGACCCGTGCATTTAAATTTTTTACATTCACTAAACATTTCCTCACTGACTGGCGGATGATAACTAGATCCTGCACTCGGATTAAACACTTGTCAGTATTAGACTTAATTACAACACATATAAGGAAAGTGGGAAGAGATGCCGACATACTGACAGAGCCACATGACTTCACAGAAAGGTCTTCAGGTTAACCTATTCTAAAGCACATACCAAGAATCTAACGATTCGTGATATGTGTTGTATCTCAGGTACGCTTTTATTGTACCTGTTCATGTGGCAACTTGGATGATATGACCACACGGCCCCTAGCACCGGCATAAGCGGTATTAGATACAAATCTAGAGAGCTATGATGGAAATGCTCTGACAACTCGTATATTGGTAATTGGTGAGCTGTTTCGCTGTGACAACTCGTACACTGGGGATTGGTGAGCTGTATCGTCGTCAGATGAAAATGACGGCATTTAACACAAAAGACTAGTCTGTAAGGCCCGATGTCGACCCAGCATCAACTTCCCACAAATGCCAACATATATCAAAGACCAAAAGGTCTGTACAGGGGCGGGCCTCGGGGACGAAACGTCCACCAGCAGAATCTCGCCATATACAGGTAAAAATTACAACACATATAAGGGAAGTGGGAAGAGGTACCGACATACTGACTGCGTCACATGACTTCACAGAATAGTCTTCTGGTTAACCTATTCTAAAGCACATACCAAGAATCTAACGATTCGTGATATGTGTTGTATCTCAGGTACGCTTTTATTGTACCTGTTCATGTGGCAACTTGGATGATATGACCACACGGCCCCTAGCAACCGGCATAAGCGGTATTAGATACAAATCTAGAGAGCTATGATGGAAATGCTCTGACAACTCGTATATTGGTAATTGGTGAGCTGTTTCGCTGTGACAACTCGTACACTGGGGATTGGTGAGCTGTATCGTCGTCAGATGAAAATGACGGCATTTAACACAAACGACTAGTCTGTAAGGCCCGATGTCGACCCAGCATCAACTTCCCACAAATGCCAACATATATCAAAGACCAAAGGTCTGTACAGGGGGCGGACCTCGGGGACGAAACGTCCGCAAGCAGAATCTCGCCATATACAGGTAAAAATTACAACACATATAAGGGAAGTGGGAAGAGGTGCCGACATACTGACAGAGCCACATGACTTCACAGAGTTACATTACAACGTTTTTTACCCGGGGTAAAACTGGCCCGGACCTTGTCCGGTTCAATTCGATTCGGATAAGAAAATTCCGGTGTGTTTAAACTTATCGTCCACAGGGGAGCATTTATCTGTAACAAAATTATCCGCCTCAAGTTTACTCGGGTCAAATTAACCCGCCAATATTTGCCGGGTCAAAATTATCCGGGTAAATTTGACCCTCTAATTTCTGTAGTTCAAAAGCGCAAGGACCAGGCCCGGGTAATGCTGTGGGGTAAACCGCGACTTTACTGGGTGATCCATATGGCATATCTAACTGAACATGTTTTGGACAACTTTGTGAACAAATGAGTAACGAGTGGTGAATTAGTCCAGCATTTCATTCCAATTCTTCTCTGAAAAGTTTCTTTCTGAAATTTTTTGAAATCACATCGGTCTTATCTTCCAGTTTGTTTGGCTTTATCGAAGTGCCACAAAGACTAGGAGACATGGCTACTGTACTGAGCGAGTAGATTGCTCAAAACGTTGGTAGAGGTAATACTCCCCAAGTAGTTCTACAAACTTGTACTCAATATGGAATTCAGAACGGGAGGTATTCTAACACTATGTCCGGTTTATCAAAACTCCAAGTATCACCACGCTGACTGCTGGTGCAGTTGTATTCAGTACATTTGTTACTTCTGTAGATGCTGACCGACTTGTACACATCCCAGTAAATTAATTCCATTATCACAAACAATGTTGTACCAAGAGGTAAAACTACAGTCCAATACCACCAATACAGACCAATAATGATACACTTTGCGATAATCACCACACTCTCTTTTGAACTTGAGCACGAACTTGAGAATAGTACCAGATGTAATAAGACAAAGTGCTGAATTTTCGGTGTCCTGAGTTTCGTCGCGTTTTCATTAGTTCAAACAACGAGATGATGCACATAGTTTTGGCATATTTTTCTAGCAAGCTTGTAGAAGATAACCTCAAGTACTGGGCCGAAAATTCGCCTTTCGTCAAACAAGTCTCCCAACTAAATTTTTAATAATATAGACATTGCTTTTACAGCGAGAGATCCTGAAGGATCTTGGCGCCCGCCATTGTCCGATAATTGTAAGCTAATGACAAGAGGATCTTTTTGCCCATTCTTACTAAGAACAAACGATTGATTTGTAATTTTATTTACAGAATTTCGAATCTGAGCGAAAAATATCAAAAAGGGACACTGGAAAACACCAAGATATCATCTTTCTAAGTTTAAAGAGTTTCAAGATTTCTAGAAACTGTACTTAAGTCGGTTGTTATAGTACAAGAGATAAGAGCAAAGTTAGTCTGAAAGTGAAGTTTTTTGTACGTGTCATCATTGGGTACTGGAAGCAAAGACAAATCTCTTTGACCCTTTGGCATGAGCTATGAAACTTACTTCAGATTTTATAATTAGGAACGAATGCTAATTCTTTTCTGTTTACTGGGCTAGTTTGAGATATCTCTTTTAAGATACCATGCTCGAAAATAGTAAGATGGTACAATACTTAATAGTAAAGGGATCCGCACAGTAATGTTGAAACTTCGAAAGTGTCTGAATCCTGATTACCTTCCTTGGATCGAAACACGCAGTAGTCTACAGTTGTCGAGTTGTAACGTTGTGTCACAAGAGTGACGTCCCTTCACGTAGCTGACCCGTCGACAGAGGAAACTGTGGGACAGTTCACTGGACTAAAGAAAAGTGATTTAAAATTTGAAGAAACACCTTTTAATTCAGAATTATTTGAACTCCTTGATATAGAAGGTGAAGGTATGGATATTCTCTATAGTCAGTATATAGACTATGTCCCACCGTTTGATCCGCCGACTCGTGTGATGCAACGTCACAACTCGGGAATACAGTATTAATTTGAAGCGTAACTTGGATTTTCGACTCGGAACAAAAAAGGTATCTTGCACAACTAGGCCCCATTGGGAACCTGTCTACCAAATTTCAGAAAGATCCATGCAGTAGTTCCTGAGAATTCACGATAACAATGTTTCAAGGGGAAATTCAAGATGGCCACCTGGTGGCCATATTGGGTTTTAGAATCGGATCAAAAAAGGTATCGTGCACAAGGGGAACCTGTGTACCAAATTTGAGGAAGATCCTTGCAGTAGTTCTTGAGAAATCGCAATAACAAAGTTTCATGGGGAAATCCAAGATGGCCGTCTGATAGACATATTGGATTTTGGAATCGGACCAGAAAAGGTATCCTGCACAACTGGACCACAAGGGGAACTTGTGTACCAAATTTGACAAAGATCCATGCAGTACTTCCGGAGAAATCACGATAACAAAGTTTCATGGGGAAATCTAAGATGGCCGCCTGGTGGCCATATTAGAGAATCGGACCAGAAAAGGTATCTTGCACAACTAGACCCTAAGGGGAACCTGTGTACCAAATTTGAGAAAGATCCATCAAGTACTTCCTGAGAAATGACAATAACGAAGTTTCATGGGGAAATCCAAGATGGCCATCTTGTGGCCATATTGGATTTTCCAATCGAACCAGAAAGGTATCTTGCACACCTAGACCCCAAGGGAACCTGTGTACCAAATTTGAAAAAAGATCCATGAAGGCTCCTGAGAAATCGCGATAACAAGGTTTCATGGGGAAATCCAAGATGGCTGCCTGGTGGACATATTGGAGTTTGGAATCGGAACAGAGAAGGTATCTTGCACAACTAGACCACAAGGGGAGCCTGTGTACCAAATTTGAAAAAGATCCACGCAGTACTTCCTGAGAAATCACGATAGCAAAGTTTCATGGGGAAATCTAAGATGGCCGCCTGGTGGCCATATTGGATTTTCGAATCGGACCAGAAAAGGTATCTTGCACAACTAACTGCCAAGGGGAACCTGTGTACCAAACTTGAGAAAGATCCATGTACTAGTTCCTGAAAAATCGCGATAACAATGTTTCATGGGAAATCCAAGATGGCCGCCTTGTGGCCATATTGGATTTTCGAATCGGACCAGAAAAGGTATCTTGCACAACAAGACTCCAAAGGGAACCTGTGTACCAAATTTGAGAAAGATCCATGTAGCCTTTCCTGAGAAATCACGATAACAAGGTTTGATGGGGAAATCCAAGATGGCCGCCTTGTGGCCATATTGGATTTTCAAATCGGACCAGAAAAGGTATCTTGGACAACTGGACCACAAGGGGAACCTGTGTACCAAATTTGAGGAAGATCCTTGCAGTAGTTCTTGAGAAATCGCAATAACAATTTTTCATGGGGAAATCCAAGATGGCCGTCTGATGGACATATTGGATGTTGGAATCGGACAAGAAAAGGTATGCTGCACAACTGGACCACAAGGGGAACTTGTGTACCAAATTTGACAAAGATCCATGCAGTACTTCCGGAGAAATCACCATAACAAAGTTTCATGGGGAAATCTAAGATGGCCGCCTGGTGGCCATACTAGAGAATCGGACCAGAAAAGGTATCTTGCACAACTAGACCCTAAGGGGAACCTGTGTACCAAATTTGAGAAAGATCCATCAAGTTCTTCCTGAGAAATGACAATAACAAAGTTTCATGGGGAAATCCAAGATGACCATCTTGTGGCCATATTGGATTTTCCAATCGAACCAGAAAG
Organism: Hanleya hanleyi; assembly: GCA_036873755.1. NCBI lineage: Eukaryota > Metazoa > Mollusca > Polyplacophora > Lepidopleurida > Hanleyidae > Hanleya > Hanleya hanleyi. The sequence continues at coordinate 81,531 of JAVTVY010028298.1, forward strand.
GTATCTTGCACACCTAGACCCCAAGGGAACCTGTGTACCAAATTTGAGAAAGATCCATGAAGTAGCTCCTGAGAAATCGCGATAACAAGGTTTCATGGGGAAATCCAAGATGGCTGCCTGGTGGACATATTGGATTTTGGAATCGGACCAGAGAAGGCATCTTGCACAACTAGACCACAAGGGGAACCTGTGTACCAAATTTGAGAAAGATCCACGCAGTACTTCCTGAGAAATCACGATAGCAAAGTTTCATGGGAAAATCTAAGATGGCCGCCTGGTGGCCATATTGGATTTTCGAATCGGACCAGAAAAGGTATCTTGCACAACTAACCGCCAAGGGGAACCTGTGTACCAAACTTGAGAAAGATCCATGTACTAGTTCCTGAAAAATCGCGATAACAATGTTTCATGGGAGTACCAAGATGGCCGCCTTGTGGCCATATTGGATTTTCGAATCGGACCAGAAAAGGTATCTTGCACAACAAGACTCCACAGGGAACCTGTGTACCAAATTTGAGAAAGATCCATGTAGCCTTTCCTGAGAAATCACGATAACAAGGTTTGATGGGGAAATCCAAGATGGCTGGCTGGTGGCCATCTTAGATTTTCAAATCGGACCAGAAAAGGTATCTTGGACAACTAGACCCCAAGGGGAACCTGTGTACCGAATTTGAGAAAGATCTACGCAGTAGTTCCTGAGAAATCGCGATAACAAAGTTTCATGGGGAAATCCAAGATGGCCACCTTGTGGCCATATTGGATTTTCGATTCGGACCAGAAAAGGTATCTCGCACAACTAGACCCAAAGGGGCACCTGTGTACCGAATTTGAGAAAGATCCATGTCGTAGTTCCTGAGAAATCACGATAACAAGGTTTCATGGGGAAATCCAAGATGGCTGCCTGGTGGCCATATTGGATTTTCGAATCGGACCAGAAAAGGTATCTTGCACAACTAGACCCCAAGGGAAACCTGTGTACCGAATTTGAGAAAGATCCATCCAGCAGTTCCTGAGAAATCGCGATAACAAGGTTTCATGGGGAAATCCAAGATGGTCGCCTTGTGGCCATATTGGATTTTCGAATCGGACCAGAAAAGGTATCTTGCACAACAAGACTCCACAGGGAACCTGTGTACCAAATTTGAGAAAGATCCATGTAGCCTTTCCTGAGAAATCACGATAACAAGGTTTGATGGGGAAATCCAAGATGGCTGGCTGGTGGCCATCTTAGATTTTCAAATCGGACCAGTAAAGGTATCTTGGACAACTAGACCCCAAGGGGAACCTGTGTACCGAATTTGAGAAAGATCTACGCAGTAGTTCCTGAGAAATCGCGATAACAAAGTTTCATGGGGAAATCCAAGATGGCCACCTTGTGGCCATATTGGATTTTCGATTCGGACCAGAAAAGGTATCTCGCACAACTAGACCCAAAGGGGAACCTGTGTACCGAATTTGAGAAAGATCCATGTCGTAGTTCCTGAGAAATCACGATAACAAGGTTTCATGGGGAAATCCAAGATGGCTGCCTGGTGGCCATATTGGATTTTCGAATCGGACCAGAAAAGGTATCTTGCACAACTAGACCCCAAGGGAAACCTGTGTACCGAATTTGAGAAAGATCCATCCAGCAGTTCCTGAGAAATCGCGATAACAAGGTTTCATGGGGAAATCCAAGATGGTCGCCTTGTGGCCATATTGGATTTTCGAATCGGACCAGAAAAGGTATCTTGCACAACTAGACCCCAAGGGGAACCTGTGTACCAAATTTGAGAAATATCAGTGCAGTAGTTCCTGAGAAATCGCGATAACAAGAATTGTTTACGGACGGAGGACGGACGGACGGACGACGGACCACGGACGAAAAGCGATTTGGTCAGCCCACCATCTGGTGATGGTGGGCTAAAAATACTCCTCTAAAAGTTCTACATTTAGAAGACGAGGAAATAGCACTGTCTTTACCTAAAAGGGTGGAAACTAGCCACAACTTGCACTGTACGCCGTCCAAAATCGTTAAATTCCGGGATTCCCCCTACAGCGCATATCAAAAGATGACCAAACAATGAGGTCACGACGCAGATGTTGGGAATCTTCTCTCGTTAGAAGTTTTCGAATATGATTTCTAATCATATACGATCAACACTTCATATTTATCAGAAAATAGTGAACCCCTTCTTGTTATATTCTTTAGAATAACGCCTTCGTTTAGTGTATCGTTAGTGAACCCAGTATATCGATTTCCGGCGTGTCTGACTCTGCAATTCTTCATAAACAATATCGTGTTTGGTATTGTATTTAAATCGCCAAAGATGGAGTGACATTTTGACGCAAACTCTTCTTGACTTAGATGCCGAGTGACACACTATGATATCAGAGCTCAACCCCTATGGCCTCTGTTTTTGACAGATGTTTTGATTGCCAATTGATTGGCTGATAGACTATGCGATGCCATCAATGAATTAGTACGTTCACCACAGCCGTTTAGCATGGCCCCCGACTGCAAGAAAGAAACGGAGAGGGACAGCCTGGTAGTGAGGATGAGTAGATAATGTCAATATGGTATATGTCCTTTACCCTCCAGTTCTTCGTGAATACAAGCGTCTAGTCCGTCATTCATAATTCAGCCGTCGCTCATTAAAGAATATTGAAGGCTTTTGAGTTTTCAGGTATCCACATACATTCGATATCTATTTTTTATTTGCACAACAATTCACTTAAAATGATTTAACTGCCTGTGGGGCTTTTATTAACAGAGCAGACAGACGTTTGGTGGTACAACTTCTGCAACATGCTATAAATCTAGTTTTGTATGATGTATGCTCTAGAACAATTTTGGTTGATCGGTTTGAGTGGTCGGAAGGTAAATAATCTTTTCTCGAATAAACCTTTCAAAGTAATTCCAGTGGGGAGGTAACTCGATACAGAAGCGGGTGAAATAGCTATGCTTATATCCTTAACACATAGTAATAGTACTATTGACATATAAATATTATATTAGTTTGGACCTTTTCTGCTGGAACAATAACGAAATCTAAAATAACTTCATGCACCTTGGCGTCTCTCAATGTTTTTGTTTTGCTTCGGGAAGAGTATTGTTGTCCATATTAAGGATAACATTGACAGCCTTGCTTTGGCAAGATTCAAGCAGTGCGCAAATACTGTAGGTTCCACTTTTTCTCGTTTCGACCACACAGCAACAAAGTAACGATTAACTTTTGGTCAGCTACGAGATCGATATTCGTCTGCCCTTCATATTCTGGTTCCTTCGTCAGAAGTATTTTTAATATTAATATTGCACACTGTATCAATGTTACCAGTCACAATATGTTTACATGGTGAATAAATAACTGTCCACGTCTCGCAGCCGCACGCATAGGCACAGGAAGTATATTCGTTCTCGTCAAACTATTCGGTGGCTTTGGAGAAATTAACATATTACTTATTTATTGATTTAGTGTTCTGGTGTGGCATTGCGAACCCCCCGGGGTCATTCAGAATTATGGGATGTCTCCTGTGTCCATCATATCCTTGTAAGAAATTTTCAGGAATAGCTGATCGGTGGTGTTTCGATCGTTTTCACTGGACGGTACAATGGACAATGCGCTATATCTTGACATATTTTAGTCATTTGTTTTGTTTCCTGCCTTTGTTGCGACAATGGCCTGTAATAGGCATAGCGTATGGTATATGTGTTCGATATCGCTGCGAGTTTGATTTCAACTTACATCTTAATAATATGCTGCTAAAAAACCTATCAGTAAAGCTTTTACTTACTTTCTGCTCAGAAAGACTTTTGGGGTGCACAGCTTGAAAACCATAGGTTGTTGCACTTAAATGAAATGACTTCTTGGCGAAATATTCATCTATACTCTAGTCTTATCGGCGAGGTACAATTTCGTTAAAATGACCTTAAATGAGGTCATAAGCCTCTTGGATTAGGACTTGACTTCCGAGAGACATTGATTGACCATTATACCTGACTGGACGAGATAAGTTGTATGATGTATTTTGAAATGTTGTTTTTTAAAAATAATTTTCAATTCGCAATAATATCAAAACAAGATTTTTATATTGTAATGGAAAAAAGATCTTGGTTAGTTTCATTGCCCGCCTTCATAGCTGGCGGAATGACTATACCCCTGCCTGTAAGTACCTAAATAAAACTGTATGTATCTTGTACACTTAGTTGAAAAGTATCTTAGATATACGTCGAAAAGTGCTGGGGAGTGTATGATGAAATTTGTATATGTTGAGCGGAAAAGTCTGGCTAATTGCGAGGTGGGTTATCTGTGGTGGCGAATACTGGACAACATGGATCCCTCCAGGTTTTGTCAACCGAATTACTAATCTAACGATTCGTGATGTGTTGTATCTCAGGTACCCTTTTATTGTACCTGTTCATGTGGCAACTTGGATGACATGACCAAAAAGGCTCTATGATGAAATCTAATACCGGTTTAATTAAAGATAAACGTAATCCATCAAGTCCGGATGCACTATTCTTTAGACCATTCGCAACCTCTTTGATCTCAGATGGGGTGCATGGGTCTAACTGGGATTGATGTCGACATGGATCATTTAGAAATTCCTTATAGTCATTCAAAAAGCGAGGGATTTTTGCTTCAAGTTTGGAGGCTACAGAGCTAAAGTGATCATTAAATCCATTAGCAATTTCTATTGGATCAGATTTGTCAATGTTATTTATTTTAAATATAGCTGGGTGGGCAGAAGATTTCTTTCGATTCAGGAGATCATTTAATATTTTCCATGTGCCTTTGATGTTGTTGTTACATTCATTAAATTTTACTTCAAAATAATTCTGCTTGGCTAGTTTTAGGGTGTGATGTAACTGATTCCTGTACAATTTATATTCTTTCGTTATTGCGAGATCAGTACTTCGTACATGTTGTGTGAAAAGTCTATTTTATCCCGGATGAATTTCGGTTTGCGAATTCTTGTTTTTGGTGATTCTTGTTTTGGTAACACAGAGGTTACCAATGAGAAGCATTCGTTATACAGAAAACTGAACATTTTACTAAACATATCAAGCGCGTGGTCAACATCAGTATATTCATTATTAACGCAATCCTATGTGGTGTGTTTAATCTATTCATGAAGCAATTGTTTTTGTTCCAGGGTGATTTTCCGGTGAGAGAAAGTGTGTTGTGGCTGTAGTTCAGATATTGATGCTTTATTTATATGAAATACCGGGAAATGGTCAGTCACGTTAGAGAGAAGTGAATGTTCATGATAATTTAAGAAAATATTATCAATCAATGTCACCGTGTGAGATTTTACTCGAGTGGGCTTTGCTATTTTAGGGGAAAAATAGTGGGTTTCATAATCTCTAAAAAATCCTTTGTTGAACCATGGCGATCAGTTTTAAATAAGTCAACGTTAAAGTCGCCCATGATTATGCATTTGTTCTTATCAGGTTTGAGAGTGTCCATCATAGAGTGTAAAATGTTGTTGAAAATTTCAAGATTTTTTTCCACGTAGTCGATAAATAATGCCCAAGGTGTAAGATTCGCTATTCAGCTGTATATCAACGAAAAGAGATTCATTCTCGCCATCCTTTTCTTGATGGGACAAGTCCTCGTGGATGACACATCTGCTGATATTATCTTTTATATATAATTCTAACCCCTCACCCTTTTTGATAGACCTAGATGAAACGTAGGGTTGATACTCTCGAATATCATATAAGTTTTCAGTTGATGGATCTAACCAGCTTTCGGAGATGCCGATAACAGAAAAGTTGAATTGTAAATTGCTGCATATGCATAAAATTTCAGTAAAATGTTTATGCAGACTTCTAGCATTAAAATGAATTGCCGAAAGCGACGAACTCTCATGTGTGGCATTATCCTTTGCGTTAGAAGAAAATGTATCTTCAATATAATATTTAGAATCTTGATTACTGATATCATTCTAATGTTGCACTTCAAAATGGTTATCATCAGTAACGTATGTATTTGTGCCGGCACTTTTCAATTCAAGCGGATTAAAACACATATTCTCAAAACCTTCAAGATAGGATGTTGTGGTATCTGTCTCTGATGATGAATAAAGTTCTAAGCCGTCTTGGTTATGAATAGGTAATTCAGATAGTGAATTTGTTGGAACACCCACTCCTATTGACAAATTACTCATTGAAGATTGGAAAAGATTGTCAAAACGCCTCTCCATAGAATTTACTAAGTGTACACTAAACTGAGGGAGGGTCCATTCGTGGAACTTGGAAAATAAATACAGTAAAACATATTTGTTACAGGCGAAAAATTAATAGTCTCCAGGCTAGGGGAAAGTAACACAGGTGTGAAGTCTTTGTGTTCTATTATTGTAGTAAATAGTATATCCACCTAAATAGTTTGCCATTGCTTTAACAGTGAAAACTATTCGGTAATATTAGAACATTGTCACATGCTAACGGTAGATATATTAAATTATTCATTATTACTATATTGCACAAGTACATGACACGTCATCGATCATATCAACATCAGTATTGGAAGTAACTTAGTTGATATGTCGATATTCGGTATGATATAGCGAATGACTGACTGACATATCAACGTTGGTACCAGCGCTGATTACATTAAACATGAGTTTTCGAGACAATATCAACCATATTAGTATTAATCATTAATAGACTGACTGGCGGGTTGATATTATATTGATAAGAAAATTTGATAAATAAACCAGTATAAAATGCGAGTAATTACATTCAACATGGCATTTCGAGATAATTGCAATACTATTTCATCAGCCGATTATGATAGGTAATAGTATATGCTATAAGCATGTCATGCAGATATGAAGTGACGAGGGTGGATTGAATGACCGCTACGTTTCTATTTGTTGTGGCGATTCAATATTTCTTCGGACCAGTCACATGACACGCAATGATAAAGCTAACAAAAGTAAATCCGACATTAGATTTTTAATATAGTTGATTACGTCAATTTGATTTATGTCAGTATCATTGGGGAGACATTATTTATTGATTTAGTGTTCTGGTGCGGCATTGCGAACCCCAGGGTCATTCAGAATTGTGGTGATGTTTCCTAGCTGTGTCCATCATATCCTTATGAAATGATTTTTGAAGGAGAAAGAATAAATTGGTCGTCAGCGGGATTCGAACCCACGACCCCGGCGTATCGCGCCGAGGTCCTACTACTGAGCTATGGCGGCCCATAAGTATTACAACCGTGGATTGTTTCTGTGATTATCACCCTTCTCTCTCGGTGTTGCAATGTGCGCAACTGGCTTTATAATGAAGATATGATATTTGGTATGGCGTGTAGCCCGCCACTGGGCATATATATAGAAATGAAATGATTTTTGAGAGAGAAAGAATAAACTGGTCGTGAACAAGATTTGAACCCACTACCCCGGCTTATAGCGCCGATGCTCTACGTACTGAGCTATGACGGCCCATCGGTATTACAACCGTGGATTGTTTCTGTCATGACCACTCTTCTCTCTCGGTGTTGCAATGTGCGCTACTGGCTTTATGATGCAGAAATGACATTTGGTATGACGTATAGCCCGCCACTTAGCATATATATATATATATGAAATTATTTTTGAGAGAGAAAAAATAAATTGGTGGTCAGCAGGATTCGAACCCACGACCCCGGCTTATCGCGCTGATGCTCTACCTACTGAACTATGACGGCCCATAAGTAGGACGCGGATATTCTTTAATGGACAACGGCTGAATTATGAATGACTGACCAGACGCTTGTAATTACAAACGTGGATTGTCCCTGTGATGACCAACCTTCTCTATCGGTGTTGCAATGTGCGCAACTGGCTTTATAATGAAGATATGATATTTGGTATGGCGTATAGCTCGCCACTGAGCATATATATAGATATGAAATGATTTTTGAGAGAGAAAGAATAAATTGATCGTCAGCGGGATTCGAACCCATGACCCCGGCTTATCGCGCCGATGCTCTACCTACTGAGCTATGACGGCCCCTAGGTAGAACGCGGATATTCTTTATTGGACGACGGCTGAATTATGAACGAAGGACCAGACGCCTGCAATTACAACCGTGGATTGTCTCTGTGATGACCAACCTTCTCTCTCGGTGTTGCAATGTGCGCAACAGGCTTTATAATGAAGATATGATATTTGGTATGGCGTATAGCCCGCAACTGAGCATATATATATATAGATATAAAATGAGTTTTGATAGAGAAAGAATGAATTGGTCGTCAGCGGGATTCGAATCCACGACCACGACTTATCGCGCCCATGCTCTACCTACTTAGATATATGACGGCCCATCGCTATTACAACCGTGAATTGTTAGTGTGATGACCACTCTTCTCTCTGGGTGTTGCAATGTGCGCAGCTTGCAATTACAAACGTGGATTGTCCCTGTGATGACCAACCTTCTCTCTCGGTGTTGCAATGTGCGCAACAGGCTTTATAATGAAGAAATGACATTTGGTATGGCGTATAGCCCGCCACTTAGCATATATATATATATGAAATGATTTTTGAGAGAGAAAGAATAAATTGGTCGTCAGCGAGATTCGAACCCACGACACAGGCTTATCGCGCTGATGCTCTACATACTGGGCTATGAAGGCCCATATGTAGGACACGGATATTCTTTAATGGACGACGACTGAATTATGAATGACGGACCAGACGCTTGTAATTACAACCGTGGATTGTCCCTGTGATGACCAACCGTCTCTCTCGGTGTTGCAATGTGCGCAACTGGCTTTATAATGAAGATATGATATTTGGTATAGCGTAAAGCCCGCCACTGTGCATATAGATATGAAATGATTTTTGAGAGAGAAAGAATAAATGGGTCGTCAGCGGGATTCGAACCTATGGCATGACCCCGGATTATCGCGCCGATGCTCCACCTACTGAGCTATAACGGCCCATAGGTAGGGCGCGGATATTCTTTAATGGACGAAGGCTGAATTATGAATGACAGACCAGACGCTTGTAATTACAACTGCGGATTGTCCCTGTGATGACCAACCTTCTCTATCGGTGTTGCAATGTGCGCAACTGGCTTTATAATGAAGATAGGATATTTGGTATGGCGTATAGCCCGCCACTGAGCAAGAATGAATTGGTCGTCAGCGAGGGTTATACGCCATACCAAATATCATTTCTTCGTCATAACCTTCTAAGGAATTTCCAGGAATAGCTGATCGGTGGTGTTTCGATCGTTTTCACTAGGCGGTACAATGGAAAATGCACTGTACCTCGAAAACCATAGGTGGACCGCACATGTCCAGACGTTTGTCAAAGTTGCACTCGAAATAAATGGCTTCTTGTCGAAATATTCATCTATACTCTAGTCTTATCGGCGAGGTACAATTTCGTTTACATGACCGTATATGATGTCATAAGCCTCTTGGATTAGGACTTGACTTCCGGGAGACATGGATTGATCATTATACCTGACTGGACGAGAAAAGTTGTATGATGTATTTTAAAATGCTTTTTTTATAATATTCAATTCGCAATAATATTAAAACAGGATTTCCGCATTGTAATCGGGAAAAATCTTGGTTAGTTTCATTGCCAGCCTCCATAACTGGCGGAATGACTATACCCCTGCCTGTAAGTACCTAAGTAAAGCTGTATGTATCGTGGACAGCTACATGTGTACACTTAGTGAAAAGTATCTTAGATACGTCGAAAAGTGCAGGGGAGTGCATGATGAAATTTGTATATGTTGAACGGAAATGTGGTGGCGAATACTGGGCAACACAAATTCCTCCAGATATTGTCAACCGAACTACTACTTATTAAGTAAGGCCAGGTTTAGTTGTTCGTGACCTTTAGTAGTTTGCCGCCATCAGTGTATGCGCGAGGAAATCTCCCCAGAACATTAAGCGCGAAACCTGTCCTATGGTCAGTGAACTGTGAATAGACGGTCTCGACAGTTCACACCAAGTCAGGTCAGCTTAAAACCCATCTTCACAACTTCTGCTGATGGACGTGTGCAGCTGAGCAAAACGAAGGTCAGTCTATGCGAGTTCGAAATTACTTTCAGAAAGGGCATAGAGATGCCATTTAAAAACAGGTTGACCTTTTAAAAAGGATACATTCATTCAAATACATTGTATTATATTGCCCTAGGCTCTCATTTCCTTCACGAGCTGTTTATCTTCTCTTTGGTACCTAAGCGATTTACAAGCGTCTAGTCCGTCATTCATAATCCAGCCGTCGTCCATTAGAGAATATCCGCGTCCATAATCCAAAGACCTATTCCATTTTCCACATAACAGTATTAGCACCAAATTCAAAAATACAATCATAGTATACATAAACATAGGCTTGTTTCCTGCAAGAGAGAAGCGGTCAACAGTTTTCAATGATGCCGGCAAGACATCATGATGTTCCAAAAATATCAAATCCGTATCGCTGATCAGTATTCTTAATCCATAATATTCGTTATAGAGTCGTCATCTAAAGAATGATGTATCTCAGTCACGCTTTGATTGTGACTGTTCATATGAGTACCATGAGGATCTTGAAGTACATGGGTTCATACGGCCCCTAGCCCCGGGTTAAGCGGAATTAGACACAAGTTACGAAACGTAGCGCCATAGATCTTGCACGCTACGTTCGTATTTTGCTATCAGCATGCGATATGTATCGCCAAATTTGAGAAACTTTGAGTGGATGGGAGGGCATATACTACAGGGGGAAGAGACTATCACCTCAATATGCTATTAAAGCCACGTTAAAAACAATAATGGAAAGAAATAAACTATAAACATACACGCATGTTCAAGACTGACGCCTAAAGTACAGCACTCACGCAAAGTATGGCTGAACTCCAAAATCAAGATATCGTGTTTTGTTGATGTATCGCTCAAATATTTCGACCACATCACTCTTCATTCTCCCACTGTCAGAGTTTAATATTCTTAATTATGGTAGTATATCTGATAAGAGGAGGTATACAATATGATGTCATTTGCATGCAGCCTCAAGTGTTATACTGTGATCTAGGGGGAAGGGGGTCGGAAGAGGCGCTCGGTGGTCGAGTGGTCTAAGGCGCTTCGCTGGTAACCGTTAACATCACTCCGCTGAACCGGCACGGGTTCGAGCCCAGTTGGCCCATGTGTGAAAGTTTTCCAGTTACTTGCCGACGAACGGGGGTTCTCTCTGGGTACTTCGGCTTCCTCCACCAACCAAACTGACATTAAGCCAAATCCCCCCAACCCTCTGATCTGATGCATCATACAGCTATGTAATGGATCCACGGGCTCTCTACCATTGCTCCATATACAACACAGTATTTGGTTGATATTGCAGTTAACCTAGAAGAAAACAACAATGACAATGGCATAGGTTCCCCGTTGTTACGGCTGTAGTTCTACTTATATTCTGGTACATTATTATGGAAAGCAAACGCCGTCAAAAATACGAAAAATCAAACAAACATGATGAAAAAGTCAAACGATTAACAACTTCGCCCAGCAAACAACTTCAATTCAAGTGAACATATTGAAGTCAAAAGATTAACAACTTCGCCAAACGAACAAAGTGAAATGAACATGCTCAAATATACACCTGAAAAAAGTTAAGCACACCCTAATATAATGACTAATAACACACCGATGTTAAAGTTTAGCCTGTGACTGGTGGTAGGTATGATAATAATGATGATCCAACAAATGGTGGCGAACGTCCTTCATGGAAAGTGACACGAAAAAATATCATGGGTAGCATGTGGAAAAGGGAACCCACGAATTTTCCCAAATGTAGTTTATGCACGCCCCATAATTCGGTATTTAATGTGCATGGGTTGCAATATTCAATCATTATCTGTCACCATGGCACGAAGAAGGTGCAGAGAGATGGCAAATTATTGGTATGCATTCAACCGGTATGTCCTACAAAAAAAATTGGTCGTAAACTCAATATCCACTACACAGTTATCAGTCGTCTGGTGAGGAAACACAGGCAAGCCAATGAGGTGAAGGACCGTCCACGTTCCGGACGACCCCGGGTGACATCACAACGTCAAGACAGGGCACCTCTGAGGCTAATTCGACGAGATCCATTCGCCACGAGTACTGTTCTGAAGAACCGGTGGCTACCAAATCGCCGTTTCTCCACGAGAACAGTCAGGAATCGCCTACGAAGTGCCAGGTATCGGCCCAGAAGGGTCAGCAAACGTCCTCTTCTGAGTGATCATCATCAGCGAGTACGTTTGGCTTGGTGTATAGCACGACACCGCCGGAATCTGAGGAGTTGGCGAAGAATTCATTGGTCGGATGAAAGCCGGTTCTTTCTTCATGTAACCGATGGACGCGTGAGAGTTTGGAGGCAGACAAATACAGCCTATACACCAAAAAGCATCAAACCGACAGCTGCCTTTGGTGGGGGTTCAGTAATGGTGTGGGGCTGTGTCCCTCATGACCGTAAGCTTGACATGGTAACAATACGTGGGGATCTGAATGGCAATCAGAACATCCGGGATGTCCTTGCCCCAGTTGTTGTCCCCCATTTCGATAACCATCCTCTTGCTACCAGACCTGTGTTTATAGATGACAACGCTAGACCGCACCGTTCTCGTGCATTGACAGCATTCATTCAGAATAATGCAGTGACTCATCTTCCTTGACCCGCTATGAGTCCTGATCTGAAGCACATTTGAGACATTGTTGTGCGTCGAATACAAGCACTTGAACCTCCAGTACAAAATCTGCGTGAGTTGGAAGCAGCATTGCATCCGGAATGGCGTCAGTTTCCTATGCAACGAATACGACGATTGACTGGGGGGATGCGACGCCGGGTAGAGGCAGTTATCCAAGCACGTGGATGATACACCAGATATTGAATTGGAAAACTTTCCCTTGTTACAAATGACCTTTTCATCCATTCCTATTCAAACCATGTTACTTGGTTGACTCTCCAGCTCCATACTTGTAACGGGTATCATTTTGAGCTCAAACAGTTACTTTTTTGGTACGCCAGTGCTATCATTAAAATGATAACGAAAACTGTCATTATTGTGTTTTCTTGTAGCCAGAACATGACCTTACATGACAGCATGCAGTTTTACAAACTTACTGTGCGTGTACACCTCTGATATCGATCAATACATATACCTTTGTAAATGTTCACGGGGGCGCTTAAGCTTTTTCCAGGTGATAACGATTGATGAATATAGAGTGAACAGTGTCCACATAAGGGAAAATCATTCCGATAATCTGCATCGTTTCAATTACCGTCGTCATTGACAACATACGACTGTGTTAGAAGAGGCAAATTATATTGAGAGCGAAGGGGAAGGTGCACTTCAAGCTGCTTCACGTACTTCGGACAGCATATAGACCTATCGATAAGCCAAATGTTTGAGGGTATAGATGTATAGAGGTAAGCCAAAAATATCCATCAGATAACCGCTAAAGAATCTAATAAACTGTATCGTATGAATCCTCATGCTATCTTGTTTCGCACGCAGCGTAGATTTTGTGAAATTCCATTGTTTTACCACATTATTTCATAGAGAATTGTAGAAGTTATTAAACAGGGATATTGGCGCGATTACCTCTTTAGTAAATTCACTGCTGCACATTCATTGGCTCTACATGGTGTAATATGATGAAAATACTTGTACGCAACGCTGTACCAAACTATTTCAAGTTCACAGAACCTCCTTGCATTTCATATAAGTATACTAAATCTATAGCCACCAAAATATTCAATTACTCCAATGCTGTCAAGGAGTTTGACTGGAACTTATACACGTCAGGAGGCTATAGTTGTGATTGTGAATTGTCGAACTTTATCTATACACCATGCAAACATATTGTGACTGGTGACCTTGATGTGGTGAGTGATAAGGATCTGAAATTACTCCTGATGAAAGGACCTAAATATAGAGAGCCAAGAAGAATAAATCTGAAGGCGGACCAGAAGATAGTCCTGACTGCATTAGAACAGTACGTTATTGATTGGTCTAAGCGAGAAAAAGTTGAACCTACAGTACTCGCTGATTGGCTGGACATCACCAAGAGCAAGGTCGTTGAAACAATCCGCCATATTGACAGAAGTACTCTTCCCCAAGCAAAACAAGTACTGAGAAACCTCAATTCGCAAGAAGTTCTAGCAAATCTCCAGAGTAAATTCGTCATAGTCCCAGCAGACAAAGCTCCGAATAATATAATATTCATATGTAAATATTACTATTACCAGGTGCTGGTTAAAGAATTGAGTGTAGACATATCTTCATCAAATACATCTACTTACTCCCAAACTGCATTTACTCTGGAAGATTTATTTAACAATCACAAAAAGTTTCTCAGGGAAAGAGGTATTTGTCTTCCAACCAATCATAACGACATACCAAAAATATACTGGACTCCCAAAATGCATAAATCACCATACAAAGCTAGATTCATAGCTGGTTCTAGAAGCTGCACCACCAAGCTTCTTTCAACCCTATTGACGAGGGCCCTTCAGGAGGTAAAAGCATTTTGGGAAAGGTATTGCGCCACTATTTTCAAGAACTCTGGCGTTGAATGTATGTGGATATTGAAAAACTCAAAATGTCTTACGGAAGAACTTGATGCTAAAGGTCACATACCGTACAGACATGTATCCACATGGGATTTCTCGACTCTCTATACTACAATCCCTCATCAGGACCTTATTGACCGTATAAGTTCATTAATAGTATCTGTGTTCAAGAAAACTGATCGTAGATATATTAATGTCGGAAGCCATAAAGCATTCTTTAGCTCGACTACATACAAGAGATATCATTCATGGGATGTTTCTTTGTTTATAGAGTTGCTTGAATTTCTCATTAAAAATATCTGTGTGAAATTTGGCAACACAGTATATCAGCAGCATATAGGTGTTCCAATGGGTACTAATTGTGCACCCCTGTTGGCTGACCTGTATCTGTTCTCTTATGAATATGACTATATGCTGGCGCTTTCAAAAACCGATCCACTCAAAGCCCGTTCCTTCTCATTCACCAAACGCTATATAGACGATCTTCTCGCTGTGGATAATCGCTATATAAATGACGCAGTGAAGGATATATATCCACCTTCACTGGATTTGAAGGAAACTACAGATGGCCCTGCAGGCACATCTTATTTAGATATCTACCTCTATAAAAATGAGGCGGGCATTCTCTCTCGTCGACTTTATGACAAAAGAGATGATTACAATTTCGACATCGTAAACTATCCCTTTCTGGATAGTAATATTCCAGTGGGACCTGCATATGGCGTATGCATATCTCGCTTAGTAGCATTTGCTAGATCCTGTGTTAAATGTGATGATTTTAATCAACGTCACAAAACATTGTTGCAGAAACTTATAAAACAGGGCTATTCCACCAAGCGCCTCCACTCAAAGTTTCTCAAATTTGGCGATACATATCGCATGCTGATAGCAAAATACGAACGTAGCGTGCAAGATCTATGGCGCTACGTTTCGTAACTTGTGTCTAATTCCGCTTAACCCGGGGCTAGGGGCCGTATGAACCCATGTACTTCAAGATCCTCATGGTACTCATATGAACAGTCACAATCAAAGCGTGGCTGAGGTACATCATTTTTAGATGACGACTCTATAACGAATATTATGGATTACGAATACTGATCAGCGATACGGATTTGATATTTTGGAACATCATGATGTCTTGCCGGCATCATTGAAAACTGTTGACCGCTTCTCTCTTGCAGGAAACAAGCCTATGTTTATGTATACTTTTGTCTTTTTGAATTTGGTGCTAATACTGTTATATGGAAATGGAATAGGTCTTTGGATTATGGACGCGGATATTCTCTAATGGACGACGGCTGGATTATGAATGACGGACTAGACGCTTGTAATTGTCTAGAAATTCTTCATTTCTTCATGCCAATGACCGGCAATTATTGAACTATATTTCTATCGGTACAATTGTACCGATACGGTACAGAGAGGGTTAACCAAGATAAGACGCATTGTTTTCTTGATTTGCAACTCAGGTAAGATATATTTTACTAAAGGACATTTCCGAGACATTCTTTCCATCGGTAATATAGGTCGTGTGGTCATTCCAGTCAATGTGTCAATAAAAGCATCGCTGAGATACACAACATCAATGGAATCAATCATGACCTTTTAGATGTCTTCGCAGTCCGAATACCGGCATTTGAGGTCATGTGAGTTCTTGTCAGTACGTCGACTTTTACCTCACCACCACGACGTGTTATTATTCCTTTATTACTCTATAATAGCTTATACGCGGTGTATGATGTTACAGGCACGGCGGAAGCAATTCATGATTGGGGGGCTACTATCACAGCACAAATAGGCGAGGGTCCCGGGGCCGCCTAGTCCCCGGAAGCTCCAGGGGTCTTAGATGACCGGAGAAGCGTCCTAGTGTATTTCCGAGCAATAAAACAAGAAATCCTCGCTCGTGTAAACTCTATTTGTGTTGCCCGTTTTCCCAACATTTTTTAAATATTCATTTTCAAGCAAAATGATGTTCGGAAGTATAAATATTTTAAATACCGTATATATCAATCCAAATATATTCAATCCAAAGGTCCATTAAGCTTCGATCATGTCACTGGGACAGAGATTGTTTCTACTTGTTGGGGAGCCTTTTGTCTCATGTATATTGAATGTTCTACCGTCGTCAGCAAAGGATCGACTTCTGCACGACCGGTACGTGGGGTGAAAACTTACTTTGGTCCACTGCATGCTCCTGTATGTCCATAGGGAGGATCCGATTCTCGTTGTTGACGAATTCATTCGCTATGTCAACCAAGGTGATGGAATATGTACAACTTGGTTGATATACTTGTAGAGTGTAGAGTATTTGGTCGAGTTTTGGAGTAGTCATGCAGTCATACTTAACTGGCTATTATAACGTGCACTATAGAGCAGCATTTTACGAACACAACTGGTAAATAATGTGAATAAGCAAGCATGTCTCTCATGGTTATAACTTATCGGAAATTTAAATCTGCATTCAATACAGATGCTGGTGTTTTCGCGTCACCCTTTTGTGAACCTGAAAATTACTAAACAATGCCGGTCAAAAAATTCTAGAGCTTGGGCTGGCCCAATTATGCTGGGCAGTTGTAAATAGTGAAATGTTCGAGGGATGTTTCAGATTCACAAGAGAGTGCGCAAGGTCCACAGGACAAACTGTCAGGCTACCGTGAATGCACTCGTGCACTGATCTTGGCCAACGAGGGAGTTCGATTCAACCTGTCACCTTGTCTGGATCGAGGAGGTTGGAAAGAAAGACCTGTAATGACAACCAAAGCAAATTAATACAATACTGAAATATAATTTTATGAGCAGGTATACAGGATTCAGATCGCGGTAGCGTACATTTCCTGAAAAGAAGATCCCTGATCTATGAATTACGTTTACCTGTACTCTTATAATTATATTTAACGGAAGTACAATAAAATAGAAAGATATATACACTATCGCAGAAGCCCTATCTAATTCGCGGTCAGGCCTGGTCGCAGCCACAGTCTGGTCACGACCGGTTACTTCGCGGTTGGGTCCAGCGTCTATCTTCCTTCTCCAGGTCTTCGTGGTTGGGTCCAGCGTCCATCTTCCTTCCCCTAGTCTTCGTGGTTGGGTTCCGCGCGTCTATCTTCCTTCCCCTGGTCTTCGTCCACTCTCGTATGGATGGACTTTACGTCGTGTCTCGTCTTACATGACCGGTCCCCTCCGAGAGCGTTGGTAACTGTCAATGGATGCGGACGGCCTGGGCGCGACAGTACTCTCACAGTACAAAGGCTCGTCTCTCTGTAACACCGCAGGACTAATCAACTGCACGGCTCATCACGGCAGCAGACGGCACCTCTCATCGAAATAAACCCCCAGGCTTCAGCGACCCCGCTCACGGTGACTCACTCCGCCGCCCGGCTCCAGGGACGAATCATCAAGGCCAGAGTTCACGGCTACACGGTCCACATAGGATCTGGCGACACAGACGTCGATAACACACGGTGGATGGGTAGGCACCTCGTCTAGTAACCCTCTTTTCCCACTACTGTATGGTCATCCGCAATAGGTGGGCATCTGGTCAAGGATTCCCCCTTTTACTACTACTGTATGGGACAGTATTAATGTATGATTGTCCGTGAATTATATAACGTATGTACAGGGTTGTGGGAGACTGTATGCTTATGGGTGTGTGAATGGATAATGGTTAAATGTACGATTTATTGGGTAGGTGTATGAGTATAGCCTGTAGCTTGTGAGTGTTAGAGTGAATGTATCTCAACCTGTAGGTTGTGTGTTTAAGTACGTGTATGCATGGATAATTGTTTATGTAGAATCTGTGATTGATTTGGTTTAGCTGCACCCTCTCCACAGGGACGAGCATCCCCTACCGGCTACAGCTACATCGATACCATTAACCCCAGTACTGTACCCGCACGACTGTGCAATACGGTCGCGTCAGGTAGAGATGAAGTTAAAGTATGGCCACGCTGTCAACACTAACGCCTTTAGTTATTTCCCAGAGCTAGACGCGCACGACTGTGCATTACGGTCGAGTCGGGTATAGAGATAGGATTAACCGTCAACGCTAAGTGTCTATACCTCAATTCCCAGTGCTGTACCCGCACGACTGTGCAATACTGTTGAGTCAGGTAGAGAACAGGAACAAGAACAAGAATGTTTATTGCTGATTAAAGCGCCCTCTTGATACAATTACAATCAATCCCCTCCGCAAGTTAAATCCATATATGTAATTAGCCCGATTTGCATGATTACCCACCCCTTCATTTGAACCCTTGCATCCAACACCCAAATGTTGTGAAACAACACTCTCCAAATGCCCCCCCCCCCTCACCACCACCACTCCAGATGTCACAGCGTTGAATTCCATCAAGTAAACCGCACGCGTAACACAATGTCACTTTCGCGTTCAACTATAGTCACATGTCATACGTCAACTGTCATCTATTAAAGGGTATCCCTTGCATTTCTGCACTTTCATTACACTAGTTTTAGTTATGCGATAGATATGCGACACAGACAATTCATTTTACTATTCATTTCGAAAATACGTATTTATTGAAGTATTTTTGAGTTGACATGATATGAATTTGGGGGGGGGACGTCTTCAGCCAGGTCCAATAATAGGCTCCATAAAACAATATATACAGTGCAATTAGTAAAAAGAACGCATTTAAATATATATGCAGATTTAACAATTGTTTAAGATTCATATAATAAGTTACTTAAAAGGATAATTATGTTTTATACAAATGTATAACACCACTGCAAAATATTATGACAATAAAAACATTCTAAATCAGTAAAACTTTATTCATTCTGGGTTATAAAAGTGTCGAGATATGAGTGTTTTAAAAACAGCGGCTGATTTAAAAATGTCAATAGATGTATCGATCGTAAAACTGTTGTAAAGGCGTATGACACGTGGTAAAAATGAAAATTTTCTAATATTAATTATTGTATATGAAACATAAAAAAGAGTTGGTCTGCGTAAAAGCCTTGACGGAACATAAAATGGAACTTGAGATAAAAGATAAGAACAATCATATTTGCCTGAAATAGTATTGTGTAAGCACATTAAGTCTAAAACATTTCTTCTGTCGGAGAGCCGAGGCAAATTAAAATGTCTGCAAGCATCAATATAACCTAAATTATCATAGCTAGTACCGGTTTTAAAAGAAAAAGTCAAACGATTAACAACTTCGCTCAACAAACAACGTCAATTCAAGTGAACATATTGAAGTCAAAAGATTAACAACTTCGCCAAACGAACAAAGTGAAATGAACATGCTCAAATATACACCTGGAAAAAAGTTAAGCACACCCTAATATAATGACTAATAACACACCGATGTTAAGGTTTAGCCTGTGACTGGTGGTAGGTATGATAATAATGATGATCCAACAAATGGTGGCGAACGTCCTTCATGGAAAGTGACACGAAAAAATATCATGGGTAGCATGTGGAAAAGGGAACCCACGAATTTTCCCAAATGTAGTTTATGCACGCCCCATAATTCGGCATTTAATGTGCATGGGTTGCAATATTCAATCATTATCTGTCACCATGGCACGAAGAAGGTGCAGAGAGATGGCAAATTATTGGTATGCATTCAACCGGTATGTCCTACAAAGCAATTGGTCGTAAACTCAATATCCACTACACAGTTATCAGTCGTCTGGTGAGGAAACACAGTCAAGCCAATGAGGTGAAGGACCGTCCACGTTTCGGACGACCCCGGGTGACATCACAACGTCAAGACAGGGCACCTCTGAGGCTAATTCGACGAGATCCATTCGCCACGAGTACTGTTCTGAAGAACCGCTGGCTACCAAATCGCCGCTTCTCCACGAGAACAGTCAGGAATCGCCTACGAAGTGCCAGGTATCGGCCCAGAAGGATCAGCAAACGTCCTCTTCTGAGTGATCATCATCAGCGAGTACGTTTGGCTTGGTGTATAGCACGACACCGCTGGAATCTGAGGAGTTGGCGAAGAATTTATTGGTCGGATGAAAGCCGGTTCTTTCTTCATGTAACCGATGGACGCGTGAGAGTTTGGAGGCAGACAAATACAGCCTATACACCAAAAAGCATCAAACCGACAGCTGCCTTTGGTGGGGGTTCAGTAATGGTGTGGGGCTGTGTCTCTCATGACTGTAAGCTTGACATGGTAACAATACGTGGGGATCTGAATGGCAATCAGAACATCCGGGATGTCCTTGCCCCAGTTGTTGTCCCCCATTTCGATAACCATCCTCTTGCTACCAGACCTGTGTTTATAGATGACAACGCTAGACCGCACCGTTCTCGTGCATTGACAGCATTCATTCAGAATAATGCAGTGACTCATCTTCCTTGACCCGCTATGAGTCCTGATCTGAAGCACATTTGAGACATTGTTGTGCGTCGAATACAAGCACTTGAACCTCCAGTACAAAATCTGCGTGAGTTGGAAGCAGCATTGCATCCGGAATGGCGTCAGTTTCCTATGCAACGAATACGACGATTGACTGGGGGGATGCGACGCCGGGTAGAGGCAGTTATCCAAGCACGTGGATGATACACCAGATATTGAATTGGAAAACTTTCCCTTGTTACAAATGACCTTTTCATCCATTCCTATTCAAACCATGTTACTTGGTTGACTCTCCAGCTCCATACTTGTAACGGGTATCATTTTGAGCTCAAACAGTTACTTTTTTGGTACGCCAGTGCTATCATTAAAATGATAACGAAAACTGTCATTATTGTGTTTTCTTGTAGCCAGAACATGACCTTACATGACAGCATGCAGTTTTACAAACTTACTGTGCGTGTACACCTCTGATATCGATCAATACATATACCTTTGTAAATGTTCACGGGGGCGCTTAAGCTTTTTCCAGGTGATAACGATTGATGAATATAGAGTGAACAGTGTCCACATAAGGGAAAATCATTCCGATAATCTGCATCGTTTCAATTACCGTCGTCATTGACAACATACGACTGTGTTAGAAGAGGCAAATTATATTGGGAGCGAAGGGGAAGGTGCACTTCAAGCTGCTTCACGTACTTCGGACAGCATATAGACCTATCGATAAGCCAAATGTTTGAGGGTATAGATGTATAGAGGTAAGCCAAAAATATCCATCAGATAACCGCTAAAGAATCTAATAAACTGTATCGTATGAATCCTCATGCTATCTTGTTTCGCACGCAGCGTAGATTTTGTGAAATTCCATTGTTTTACCACATTATTTCATAGAGAATTGTAGAAGTTATTAAACAGGGATATTGGCGCGATTACCTCTTTAGTAAATTCACTGCTGCACATTCATTGGCTCTACATGGTGTAATATGATGAAAATACTTGTCTAGAAATTCTTCATTTCTTCATGCCAATGACCGGCAATTATTGAACTATATTTCTATCGGTACAATTGTACCGATACGGTACAGAGAGGGTTAACCAAGATAAGACGCATTGTTTTCTTGATTTGCAACTCAGGTAAGATATATTTTACTAAAGGACATTTCCGAGACATTCTTTCCATCGGTAATATAGGTCGTGTGGTCATTCCAGTCAATGTGTCAATAAAAGCATCGCTGAGATACACAACATCAATGGAATCAATCATGACCTTTTAGATGTCTTCGCAGTCCGAATACCGGCATTTGAGGTCATGTGAGTTCTTGTCAGTACGTCGGCTTTTACCTCACCACCACGACGTGTTATTATTCCTTTATTACTCTATAATAGCTTATACGCGGTGTATGATGTTACAGGCACGGCGGAAGCAATTCATGATTGGGGGGCTACTATCACAGCACAAATAGGCGAGGGTCCCGGGGCCGCCTAGTCCCCGGAAGCTCCAGGGGTCTTAGATGACCGGAGAAGCGTCCTAGTGTATTTCCGAGCAATAAAACAAGAAATCCTCGCTCGTGTAAACTCTATTTGTGTTGCCCGTTTTCCCAACATTTTTTAAATATTCATTTTCAAGCAAAATGATGTTCGGAAGTATAAATATTTTAAATACCGTATATATCAATCCAAATATATTCAATCCAAAGGTCCATTAAGCTTCGATCATGTCACTGGGACAGAGATTGTTTCTACTTGTTGGGGAGCCTTTTGTCTCATGTATATTGAATGTTCTACCGTCGTCAGCGAAGGATCGACTTCTGCACGACCGGTACGTGGGGTGAAAACTTACTTTGGTCCACTGCATGCTCCTGTATGTCCATAGGGAGGATCCGATTCTCGTTGTTGACGAATTCATTCGCTATGTCAACCAAGGTGATGGAATATGTACAACTTGGTTGATATACTTGTAGAGTGTAGAGTATTTGGTCGAGTTTTGGAGTAGTCATGCAGTCATACTTAACTGGCTATTATAACGTGCACTATAGAGCAGCATTTTACGAACACAACTGGTAAATAATGTGAATAAGCAAGCATGTCTCTCATGGTTATAACTTATCGGAAATTTAAATCTGCATTCAATACAGATGCTGGTGTTTTCGCGTCACCCTTTTGTGAACCTGAAAATTACTAAACAATGCCGGTCAAAAAATTCTAGAGCTTGGGCTGGCCCAATTATGCTGGGCAGTTGTAAATAGTGAAATGTTCGAGGGATGTTTCAGATTCACAAGAGAGTGCGCAAGGTCCACAAGACAAACTGTCAGGCTACCGTGAATGCACTCGTGCACTGATCTTGGCCAACGAGGGAGTTCGATTCAACCTGTCACCTTGTCTGGATCGAGGAGGTTGGAAAGAAAGACCTGTAATGACAACCAAAGCAAATTAATACAATACTGACATATAATTTTATGAGCAGGTATACAGGATTCAGATCGCGGTAGCGTACATTTCCTGAAAAGAAGATCCCTGATCTATGAATTACGTTTACCTGTACTCTTATAATTATATTTAACGGAAGTACAATAAAATAGAAAGATATATACACTATCGCAGAAGCCCTATCTAATTCGCGGTCAGGCCTGGTCGCAGCCACAGTCTGGTCACGACCGGTTACTTCGCGGTTGGGTCCAGCGTCTATCTTCCTTCTCCAGGTCTTCGTGGTTGGGTCCAGCGTCCATCT
Source organism: Hanleya hanleyi (assembly GCA_036873755.1). NCBI lineage: Eukaryota > Metazoa > Mollusca > Polyplacophora > Lepidopleurida > Hanleyidae > Hanleya > Hanleya hanleyi. The sequence continues at coordinate 105,127 of JAVTVY010028298.1, forward strand.
TCCTTCCCCTAGTCTTCGTGGTTGGGTTCCGCGCGTCTATCTTCCTTCCCCTGGTCTTCGTCCACTCTCGTATGGATGGACTTTACGTCGTGTCTCGTCTTACATGACCGGTCCCCTCCGAGAGCGTTGGTAACTGTCAATGGATGCGGACGGCCTGGGCGCGACAGTACTCTCACAGTACAAAGGCTCGTCTCTCTGTAACACCGCAGGACTAATCAACTGCACGGCTCATCACGGCAGCAGACGGCACCTCTCATCGAAATAAACCCCCAGGCTTCAGCGACCCCGCTCACGGTGACTCACTCCGCCGCCCGGCTCCAGGGACGAATCATCAAGGCCAGAGTTCACGGCTACACGGTCCACATAGGATCTGGCGACACAGACGTCGATAACACACGGTGGATGGGTAGGCACCTCGTCTAGTAACCCTCTTTTCCCACTACTGTATGGTCATCCGCAATAGGTGGGCATCTGGTCAAGGATTCCCCCTTTTACTACTACTGTATGGGACAGTATTAATGTATGATTGTCCGTGAATTATATAACGTATGTACAGGGTTGTGGGAGACTGTATACTTATGGGTGTGTGAATGGATAATGGTTAAATGTACGATTTATTGGGTAGGTGTATGAGTATAGCCTGTAGCTTGTGAGTGTTAGAGTGAATGTATCTCAACCTGTAGGTTGTGTGTTTAAGTACGTGTATGCATGGATAATTGTTTATGTAGAATCTGTGATTGATTTGGTTTAGCTGCACCCTCTCCACAGGGACGAGCATCCCCTACCGGCTACAGCTACATCGATACCATTAACCCCAGTACTGTACCCGCACGACTGTGCAATACGGTCGCGTCAGGTAGAGATGAAGTTAAAGTATGGCCACGCTGTCAACACTAACGCCTTTAGTTATTTCCCAGAGCTAGACGCGCACGACTGTGCATTACGGTCGAGTCGGGTATAGAGATAGGATTAACCGTCAACGCTAAGTGTCTATACCTCAATTCCCAGTGCTGTACCCGCACGACTGTGCAATACTGTTGAGTCAGGTAGAGAACAGGAACAAGAACAAGAATGTTTATTGCTGATTAAAGCGCCCTCTTGATACAATTACAATCAATCCCCTCCGCAAGTTAAATCCATATATGTAATTAGCCCGATTTGCATGATTACCCACCCCTTCATTTGAACCCTTGCATCCAACACCCAAATGTTGTGAAACAACACTCTCCAAATGCCCCCCCCCCCCTCACCACCACCACTCCAGATGTCACAGCGTTGAATTCCATCAAGTAAACCGCACGCGTAACACAATGTCACTTTCGCGTTCAACTATAGTCACATGTCATACGTCAACTGTCATCTATTAAAGGGTAACCCAAGGGGTCCCTTGCATTTCTGCACTTTCATTACACTAGTTTTAGTTATGCGATAGATATGCGACACAGACAATTCATTTTACTATTCATTTCGAAAATACGTATTTATTGAAGTATTTTTGAGTTGACATGATATGAATTTGGGGGGGGGACGTCTTCAGCCAGGTCCAATAATAGGCTCCATAAAACAATATATACAGTGCAATTAGTAAAAAGAACGCATTTAAATATATATGCAGATTTAACAATTGTTTAAGATTCATATAATAAGTTACTTAAAAGGATAATTATGTTTTATACAAATGTATAACACCACTGCAAAATATTATGACAATAAAAACATTCTAAATCAGTAAAACTTTATTCATTCTGGGTTATAAAAGTGTCGAGATATGAGTGTTTTAAAAACAGCGGCTGATTTAAAAATGTCAATAGATGTATCGATCGTAAAACTGTTGTAAAGGCGTATGACACGTGGTAAAAATGAAAATTTTCTAATATTAATTATTGTATATGAAACATAAAAAAGAGTTGGTCTGCGTAAAAGCCTTGACGGAACATAAAATGGAACTTGAGATAAAAGATAAGAACAATCATATTTGCCTGAAATAGTATTGTGTAAGCACATTAAGTCTAAAACATTTCTTCTGTCGGAGAGCCGAGGCAAATTAAAATGTCTGCAAGCATCAATATAACCTAAATTATCATAGCTAGTACCGGTTTTAAAAGAAAAAGTCAAACGATTAACAACTTCGCTCAACAAACAACGTCAATTCAAGTGAACATATTGAAGTCAAAAGATTAACAACTTCGCCAAACGAACAAAGTGAAATGAACATGCTCAAATATACACCTGGAAAAAAGTTAAGCACACCCTAATATAATGACTAATAACACACCGATGTTAAGGTTTAGCCTGTGACTGGTGGTAGGTATGATAATAATGATGATCCAACAAATGGTGGCGAACGTCCTTCATGGAAAGTGACACGAAAAAATATCATGGGTAGCATGTGGAAAAGGGAACCCACGAATTTTCCCAAATGTAGTTTATGCACGCCCCATAATTCGGCATTTAATGTGCATGGGTTGCAATATTCAATCATTATCTGTCACCATGGCACGAAGAAGGTGCAGAGAGATGGCAAATTATTGGTATGCATTCAACCGGTATGTCCTACAAAGCAATTGGTCGTAAACTCAATATCCACTACACAGTTATCAGTCGTCTGGTGAGGAAACACAGTCAAGCCAATGAGGTGAAGGACCGTCCACGTTTCGGACGACCCCGGGTGACATCACAACGTCAAGACAGGGCACCTCTGAGGCTAATTCGACGAGATCCATTCGCCACGAGTACTGTTCTGAAGAACCGCTGGCTACCAAATCGCCGCTTCTCCACGAGAACAGTCAGGAATCGCCTACGAAGTGCCAGGTATCGGCCCAGAAGGATCAGCAAACGTCCTCTTCTGAGTGATCATCATCAGCGAGTACGTTTGGCTTGGTGTATAGCACGACACCGCTGGAATCTGAGGAGTTGGCGAAGAATTTATTGGTCGGATGAAAGCCGGTTCTTTCTTCATGTAACCGATGGACGCGTGAGAGTTTGGAGGCAGACAAATACAGCCTATACACCAAAAAGCATCAAACCGACAGCTGCCTTTGGTGGGGGTTCAGTAATGGTGTGGGGCTGTGTCTCTCATGACTGTAAGCTTGACATGGTAACAATACGTGGGGATCTGAATGGCAATCAGAACATCCGGGATGTCCTTGCCCCAGTTGTTGTCCCCCATTTCGATAACCATCCTCTTGCTACCAGACCTGTGTTTATAGATGACAACGCTAGACCGCACCGTGCTCGTGCATTGACAGCATTCATTCAGAATAATGCAGTGACTCATCTTCCTTGACCCGCTATGAGTCCTGATCTGAATCCCCTGAAGCACATTTGAGACATTGTTGTGCGTCGAATACAAGCACTTGAACCTCCAGTACAAAATCTGCGTGAGTTGGAAGCAGCATTGCATCCGGAATGGCGTCAGTTCCCTATGCAACGGATACGACGATTGACTGGGGGGATGCGACGCCGGGTAGAGGCAGTTATCCAAGCATGTGGATGATACACCAGATATTGAATTGGAAAACTTTCCCTTGTTACAAATGACCTTTTTATCCATTCCTATTCAAACCATGTTACTTGGTTGACTCTCCAGCTCCATACTTGTAACGGGTATCATTTTGAGCTCAAACAGTTACTTTTTTGGTACGCCAGTGTTATCATTAAATCATATCATTACTTCGGCTTCCTCCACCAACCAAACTGACATTAAGCCAAATCCCCCCAACCCTCTGATCTGATGCATCATACAGCTATGTAATGGATCCACGGGCTCTCTACCATTGCTCCATATACAACACAGTATTTGGTTGATATTGCAGTTAACCTAGAAGAAAACAACAATAACAATGGCATAGGTTCCCCGTTGCGTTGTTTGGAATTGAAGATTGTTTTCACGGCAATAAACACACCACGGTTTCGCGGTATTAGTGTCTTCTCTATCAGTTCTATAAATGCTATACAGCCTTTCATCAACAACTTCAGAGTCCAACACCCCAGAGTGAAGCCATGATTCACTCGCCGCAACAATATCGTAGATTCTGGCACTCATAAACAGTTGAAGATCGTTCAGTTTATTGCATACGCTTTGGCAGTTTTGATAGAATAAACTCACCGAGGAGCCTTGAGGACGGTAGGACGAACTGTCCTTGTTGCGATAGCCATCGCTTTTTTTCTGATTCTGGCCCGGGGTTTGTGTGAATGTCGCCATCTTGAGCCTGTAGGACTAGGTGGGTAGAAAATCCAATTTGAAACGTACTGATGCAGTTAGTGTAATAAGCTATCCTGCGACCATAGAACCGTTTAGTGGTTGTACATCGGTTATTCGGTAACGGTAATCCACTCTGGGAAATATTCACAGTTATTCCCGGTAATTCGTGGTCACAAGCAAATAAAGTTGAGATGAATAGAGCCACAAAAAACGCCGTGCTCACTCCAGCCGCCATCATCTATTTGTGAATAAGATTCTATGTATGAACGAAACAACCCATGTAAGCAATATTAATGGTGTTTCGTTCCCCCGTATCAAAGACCCGTGTACTACTGCACCATAATCCTATCTGGCCTGGGCTTTTAGAGACCTGTCCAGGCCTGGGGGGGAGGGGGAGGCGAAATGCCTCCCCCTAATTATTTTTCTTACCCCTTGAGCTAGGGAGCTGAAACTTATCACACTATACTCTTGGGTGAAGCTCTACCAGAAGATGTAAAAATATCCAAGATGGCCGCTTTGATGACGTCACAGTGACGTCATTCTCAAAAACGGCATTTTTTGGTCGATTTTTCTAAATTTTTATTTTTGCAAGTTCTCCGCAAAAACTGCATGATGAATTAGTAGATATTAATCTAATGTGAAATAAAATAGTTTTTGCTCACTTTTCGTTGCGGAATAGCAGAAATTTTGAAGAAATATGACAAAAACATCACTTTTCTGGGACTCCACGTGGCCGCCATCTTGGATTTACCCATGATTCTCTGCTCGGGGTGTTATGCAAATAGGCTCAAAATGACCCCAATACGATAACCTATAAAGTCTCGGAGTGTTAGCTCTCCATTTTTTGGCCATTCCGGAGATAGCGCAGAAAGTTTGGTAGGGGGGGGCATAATGGCTCCCCCCCGGCCTGGTAGGGTTAAAATCTCTCACCATGTCCCTTATGTAATTCGGAATGCATCCTAATGCCCTCGGTCCTCTAAAGAATGCCCGAATCACACAACATACTGCCTAAGCTAAAGCCTTGTATGGCTGTGAATTGTGGACGATGTCAATTGCTGAGAACTTAATGTTAGAGAGGTCACATCGGTGGGTTACCAAATCGATTCAAGGATTCTATAATTGAACAGTTCCGACGTGTGCGTCAGTCTTCTAGGATGGTCATCTGTTGAAGGTTATTCAGACACAAATTATTCCTCGGGGGAGGGGGGGGGGGCTCTATAGACATGAGTATACGAAACTGCCGAAAATGATCATTTTAACGAGACTGTACTCTTTCATGTTAAACCCAGCTAGTGAAACTCAATTGGGCTTCATTCCTGATATTGTGAAAACTTGAGCAATGTTTTACAAGAATGTACAGATTTTCCATCAGCCGAGAGAGAGACAAGAATTGTGTCCAGAGCCGTAGAGACGTTTGAGGAGCGTATGTGGTTGGGAAGAATGTAAATAGACATCGATTTGTAAAAATGCATAACAATGTAAACTGGTACCGTCCGTCTGGTGGCAGCTGGCGAGACGGTATCCGCAATACGCTCTGATCGATGAGCACGGTGCGATAAATCGATCAAAACGGAATGTGTCACATATGTGCGAAGCTGTAGGCAGACATTTTAAATCACATAGTATTGTCCTGTGATAAGACGAAAAAATACGAGATGGATTATGGTGTTCGTTCTTAAATATTAGATTAAATATTAACTTTAGTGTATATCTGCATGCTTTAGGTGACTGGAATCTTTCACATGCGTTGTTGGGTTGCCCACTACAGTATGACATAGAAATGAAAACGATGATTTTAGAATTAGCTGTTTAAAAAGTATAAATGAAAAGTCAAGACTATCAGTAAAACAGCTTCTGTGTCCATAATTATCGGTGACATTATTGTAATAGCGTGATGTAAAGGTACAAGTCTACAAGACGATTGTCATATCTGTGTAACGTGTGCCGGGCTGGTCAATGAACGGGACGCAGCTGAGCTTAGTCTCGTTAAATGGTAGCGTACAAGCTGTCAAGCCGCTGTCCCTGCCGGCACTAGTCCTTGCCGATTAGAGATTCACTTCGACCTGTCACCTTGTCTGGATCGAGAAAGTAGGAGAGTGTAGAGACAACCAAGGCTGATATAGAGTCAATCAATGTGCAATAATATTCAGTTAAATGTACAGGATGATCGTGTGTAAAGATGTAAATATGTACAGTTTATTATATACGCGCACCGAGTAAAGGGCGGCCTGGTTGCTGGCCCTTTCCACACGGTAGGTGATCGTAGGGGCGGCCTGGCTGCTGGCCCCTCTCTTGGTATGGTATGTCGTTGGAGCGAGGCCAAGGATAGCGGCTCGACGTCCTTCCTTTTCCCGGCTGTTGAAGCGAGGTTATGGATATAGCGGCTCTCTTCTCTGTACGGTAGGTATATCGTCCCCAGAAAACATCGTGGCTTCCCACCGTGGATATGACCGTCTTCCCCTTACAGGTACGTATGGTTCCAGAGATTGCTCCGTCTTCCTACCGTGGATGCGTCTGCTTCTCCTTGTGAGAAATCCCCTCTACAGGGAGGTTCGTCTTCTCACCGTGGATATGTCCGTTCTTCCACAGTTGTAACCTGTTTTGCGTGGATGCTTCCGTATCGTCTTCCCTCCAAGGTAAGTATATCTTTCCCAGAAAGTCCCCCGAATGTGTCGTGGCTTCTCACCGTGGATATGACCGTCTTCCCCTCGCAGGTACGTATTTTCCTAGAGATAGACCCGTCTTCCCGCCGTGGATACGTCTGTTTACCTTGTAGGTTCGTATTCCCTTCTACAGGTCGGTTCGTCTCCCCACCGTAGATACATCTGTCTTTACCTGGTTTGTACGTATCGGAGATGCCACTTCTTCCGTGTGATTATCTCACCCTAGGTTCGTCTAATAACCGTGATCTTGGCTGACTTCTATCCAGGCGTAGTCTGGCTTGCGAGGATCCTCTCCTCAGGATGTATCCGGCTAGATGATGTGGCCTAATATAACGTCTCTGGCAGTGAATCTGTCTGTAACAGTTTTGAGATGCTGCTTCGGTGGCGTGCTCATAGGCACCGTAAACGGCCCAGACTGAGGTACTCACGACGACCGATAAAACAGACCTTCTTTCGATAGACTTCATTCAACGTCTCAGATCACATCAAATCGCCATGCTTCCCCTCACAGGTTGGTACCAGTCTTCTGTCGTCCGTTTCACGGTGAGAACGCTCTCAGTCAGCGTTATGCCTCTCCATCGTGAACACTTCAGGGCCCCCAACACATAAGCTGGCTTGTGAGAGTGACTTCTTCCTTCGAACTCCAATCAGGTAGGTACAGTTGGATCCTAGGTATCGCCAGTGCGGTAAAGTGCTTCCATGTATCAGCAGCTCAATTCCACAACCCTTGGAATATTACCGGTCGCCCGAACACACCCCAGCATTCGCCGACAACACTGCTGCTCAATACCCTTCACTAATACAACAGACACTGGACTTCCTATGTTCCCTCTTCTTCGTACAGGCACCGTCCACCGATTACACGTCTGTGCATGCAATACACTGTTCAGTCTATTTGCCCAATAGAGGAGTGTAGTTACCCGGTTGCAGTTCAGATCCGAAGTGATTTCCATGCCTGATCTCCGTCTTTTATACACATCAGATCAACGTTCACATGACGTCGTGTTGCCCGTATGATAAACCACATTTTCCCGCAGCACCATCTGCACTATCCAGTCAAAGACAACTCACATCATTGTACAGTTTAGGAACGATAACTCCAATCGTTATAAACGAGTAGACTTTGGGGAATTCCCGACTTCTAGTTTCACTTTCGTTACCGCTGATTATATCGCCGTATATTGTTTGCACAGTTTCTTTGTCAACGGGAACATTATGCAGTAGTCTCCGTTGATATCACAGACCAAGAATGGACACAAATACTGGACGGTAAGTTCATTCAGTTATATACCCGTTGTATATCCGTATTTTACGCTGAGCGTTGTGGCTTCATGTAGATCCCAATTTCCGTCCATTTCCGGGTTGGTGTGCACTCTTCGCTCCAGACCTGCGCTTCGGTTCGGCCTTGTGCTGCTGATACATGGAAGCAGTCCTGATTTAACGTTTAGGGGATACCAATATTCGGTACACCTGTATACATGTCCACTGCAATAATATTGGAAGATTATAACTGTAACATATATAATATAATGCTGTATTATTTTTAGAAGATTCCACACGGCCCAAGTGCTACAATGGTGGTTTCCTCTACAGTAGATATATACATAATATCGATGACTGACCATGGTTAACTAAAAACTTATGTAAGTTTTATGTATGTGTGGCCGGTACCACTTTTAAAATGGTACATCATCGTATCGAGCTATACGATGAGACACCATTTAAGCAGAGACATCGGCGCATACCACCGGCCATGTATGAAGAGGTGAAGACTCACCTTCAACAACTGCTGTCCGCTGGGGTTATTCGACCATCACATAGTCCATGGGCATCCAACGTTGTTCTAGCACGGAAGAAGGATGGGAGACTAAGGATGTGCATCGACTACCGCCAGCTGAACAATCGAACAATAAAGGACTCCTATGCCTTGCCCAGGATTGAAGAACTTCTTGATTGTTTGGGTGGCATGAAGTACTTTTCGGTTCTGGATATGAAGAGTGGTTATCATCAGGTAGTGATTGAACAAGACCACAAGCAAAGAACAGCCTTTACCGTTGGTCCCCTAGGATTCTGGGAGTATAACAGGGTGCCATTTGGGCTATCCAATGCTCCAGCTACCTACCAGCGTCTTATGGAGGATTGCCTACAGGGACTCCATCTCAACATCTGCCTCATATATCTAGATGACCTGATAATTTTCTCCTGAGAAGGTGGAGAAGATCAGGGAGCGGCCAACTCCATCCAGCCCAGAGAAGGTCCGGCAGTTCCTGGGATTTGCTGGTTACTACCGCAAATTTATTAAAGACTTTTCGAAGGTAGCCAGACCACTGTCTGACCTCATGTCAAAATCAGCGTCTAAGAAGACTCGACCACGTCCAAAGAGTGCAAGCTGGACTATGCAAGGGTTGGGGGGCCGTGCTATACCAGGAGCAAGATGACAAGCTACGGGGCATCGCCTATGCAAGTAGAGGACTCACTCGCTCTGAAAGGAACTATTCAGCTCATAAATTGGAATTTTTATGTCTGAAGTGGACTATTTCAGAGAAGTTCCACGACTACTTGTATGGGCATGACTTTGTAGTGTTGACAGACAACAACCCTCTAACTTACGCGTTGACGAGTGCTCGGTTGGATGCTACTGGACATCGATGGTTGGCCGCCCTGGCATGTTATAACTTCAGCATCAGGTACAGGTCAGGAAAAGCCAACATCGATGCGGACATACTTTCACGGCTACCAGAGAGGGAGGATTCAGATGTTGCGCGTATCTCCAAGGAATCCGTGAGCGCAATCTGTGGAGCCGTTCATGTCTCAAACCTAGTTGAGAGTTTGTGTGTGACTGCCGATACTGTGGATGACTACTCAGACCTGACAGAAGGGCAGTGTGATTTAAATGCAACTGAATGGAGGAGGGCGCAAGCCAAGGATCCATCTCTGGTCCGAATGATGGCACATCTTAGAGCAGGTACATAGCCAGGCAAAGGTAAAGTTGCAGGTGATCAGGTGATGACCAGTTTAGTGAAGAATTTCCAGCATTTCCGTCTGAAGAGAGGTGTCCTCTACCGAACGACCAAGATTGATGGAACCGAGCAAGATCAGCTGGTCTTGCCAGCACGATGGCAGGCTGCAGCACTGCGCAGTTTGCATGACAACGTCGGTCACCCTGGCAGGGATAGAACACTGTCTCTATTGAGAGAAAGGTTCTATTGGCCAGGGATGGCCCAGGACGTTGAAATGCATCTGCGTGGTTGTGAACGCTGTGTACGACGCAAGACACCAGCATCAGGACGAGCCCCTCTCGTTAGCATCACAACATCAGGACCCCTTGAGCTGGTATGCATGGATTTCCTGACCCTTGAACCATCAAAGGGAGGTCTTGAGCATATACTGGTGGTTACGGATCATTTTGCGAGATATGCTCAAGCCTACCCTACCAAGAACATGACGGCGAAGACAACAGCTGAGGTGTTTTTCAACAATTTCATTGTTCATTACGGATTACCTAAGAGAATTCACTCAGACCAGGGAGCCAATTTTACGGGCAAGGTAATGAGTGAATTGTGTCAGCTGCTGGATACCGCCAAATCGCGTACAACACCCTACCACCCAATGGGCAACGGTATGTGCGAGAGATTTAATCGTACACTCTGTGACATGCTCGGCACACTGGATGCAGAAAGCAAGAAGAACTGGAAAGCATTCGTCGGCCCATTGGTCAACGCCTACAACTGTACTCGTCACGAGATAACAGGGACATCTCCGTTCTTTTTGATATTTGGGAGGCACCCAAGACTGCCTGTCGACTTGGCGTTTGGGCTCGATATTGAGCCAGGGAAATCTGTATCAATATCGAGCTACACGAAGGGATTGCGTGAACGCTTGAAGGATGCATATGACATCGCAACATCAACAGTACAAAAGTCCCAGTCTAAGCAGAAGAGGTACTTTGATCAAAAGGCCAGAGCTGCAGTTGTGGAGAAAGGTGATAGAGTACTTGTGAAGAACGTCGTGTTTGATGGGAGACACAAGCTGGCGGATAAGTGGGGGGAGGATGTGTATGTTGTACTTGACCAACCCAATTCATCCATACCAGTATATGTAGTTGGTAAGGAGAATGGAGAGGGAAGGCAGAGAACACTACACAGAAACCTCCTGCTGCCCATCAGCTTCATAGACAAACAAGAAACACCAAGAAGTGCAGCACAGGCGCCATCATCAGTTAGTCGACCAGTACCAAAGCCTAGAATGAAGATGCCAGTACCAAAGCCTAGGAAGAAGATTCCATCACCATCAGTGCCGGTGAATACGCCAGCAAGGGATGATGATGATGATTCGGATGATGAAGATGTGGTGATAGTATACACCCAACCCCCTGGAGCTTCGGCGTCTACTGACAACCCAGTAGACAGGCCAGCTGAAGTGAACAGCAATGAGGATGATACTGTCATAGAAGAAGAAATGGCTGTTCCAGAACAAGGGTTGAGGGGGGATATTCCTGGGGATACAGCTCATCTTCAAGGGCACGCTACTGCTGAATCTGTAGATGATGGTGAGTTGCAAACCGGTGGTGTGGAACCGGTAGCTTCGGAGACAGAGCCAGACGTCCGGAGGTCGCAAAGAACACGGAGGCAGCCAGACTGGATGGGGCGAGGGGAGTTTGCACTCTCCGCTGTGGCAAACCAGGACTGGCTGGTACGAGCTAATTACTTAAGTTCATTGTTAGCCGAAGGAGTCTTAGTAGATCAACCGGAAGGAGTTACCACTGCCCTCGTGGATCTGATTACGGGCAAGCGGAAATGACGGGGACGTCATTACCCGGAGGGAGGAAGTGTGTGGCCGGTACCACTTTTGTGTATTTTAATTAATGCTACATGTACGGGTTAATGTAGATAGTTAGTACATGTAAAGGGTTAATATTTCTTGCTCTGAATTGGAACTCTATATGTTCAGAGTTGTTATTGTTTTAAATGTCCTTTGTCTTTGTTTAACTTAGAACCTGTTGGTAGATACGCATTGTGTTACTAAGCAGACTGAACCTGCTTAGTGATTGGTCACTAGTTCAAATCTTCCAACAGGGACTATTATGATTGGCTGTACTTTGAATTTGTTATACTCCGCTTTTAAATCTTCTGCACAACTAACTGCCACTTACCACTCAGACTTCATGTAGAACGGACCAGTATTATTAATTTGGGGATTTTCTGGACTGATTTTTGAATTGGAACTAAGGTTAGTTGTTGCTATTTTACTACATTTTATACTGTATTACTATGTTTATTTAATGTAAGCTTGCTACTAGATTAATGGTAGTATAATGTGGATTCTACTTTATTTTGTAAAAAAGTAGCCATTTTTATAAATAATATTTCCTTTGCTTATTTCTAAGGACCTAGCTAGTCTATGTCCTTATGGGAAAGAGTTGAATGCATGATGTGTGAATTGTGTGCATATCGGTGTGCGTGTCTCTGGATTATTTCTATATTTTTGTAAGAGTAATTGTCCACTTATGAAGATAAGTAAATGTAGCTATTTTTGTAATATTTTCATATGTAATGTTTAGCTAGATACATGTACTGTATTCTATTATTTGTTTATATAGATTTGGCGGGCGCACGACTGACGTGGGCTGCATTATTGGGCAGCGACGCATGCCCCAGTGTCACCCACAGGGTAGGCTAAATATTTACATTGTGTGTGTATTGTGGATATTACTATCTGTAATTATATTAATGGTTTGTAGTATCTGATACGTCCTATTATATGGTCAAGGATATCTATTGGGTGATCTCCCTTGATTGGAGATTTTATTTCCGGACGTGTTGTGACGTATTGTCATTGACTATTGCTATAAAGTATAGTAATATATCTCTGGCTTCTAT